>NMRB01001684.1:51650-134596 GCA_002633025.1 Notospermus geniculatus | reverse complement strand
TTATTTGGCCTTGATTGCGTAACTGTCGCAATGCAAAAAGACCGCAACTCTTAAAATTCAACTTAGCCAATAGGCCGAGAAGATGTGTAGAGTTCAGTTTGATAGGGTAGACCAATCCACACAGCAGAGAATATTTTGCATGGTATTGGTTGAGAGAAAACCGACGCTGTACAATTATTGTCTTTATAATTCTGAAAGGGAAACATTCACAACCTATAATTTGTATCTCGATTTCAAACAATAGTTTATCAATATTCTTATGTGTTTGCTTTCGTAAGTCAGCGTTTCTCTAATATTTTATTGCAAATTGCAACACTGTTATCTCGTCAGGCCCAACTGGTGGCCCGCACTGATCTAGTTTATTTGCGATGACCAATATCTCGATTCGATGTTATTGATATCTCAAGCGTGAGATACGTTGCGTATCGGGAGGCTTAACACGCTATTTGTCTCAGGTAGAGTCACAAATATATCAGGTTTTGCCACTAGACAGATGCTTTCTCGATTCGAGATATTATTATCTCAAATACAAGATATTTGTGTTTCAAAGGGCTTCAAGACAGCACTTATCTCAAGCGGAGATGAATATTTTTCTGTGTGTATATCTCAATTAATACTTGGAATTGAAAGCTGTAACGAATGTCATTGTTTAGAAAAAAACTCATCTTTCGATACTTGCTAGAGAAATTAGTAATCAGTTCAGTGGTTCGTCCACAACGTGCTGTTGAACATGCCGAAAATTGGTGATTTTCGAGTTGTATGTTTTTGGTGTTATATATTTTTGCTTGTATTCAATAATAAACTACAATATACCAAACCCTCTCGGATGGAGCTGTCATTCCGACCTAAACCCTCGGCACAGCGCCTTGGGTTTGGTGAGAAACCAATACCTCCTGTTCGGTATCAATTCCTTAAATCTGAACCCTACAGCCCTTGGGACAGCGGTGAATTTCCGACGAATTCCTTTTAAGTTCTGAGTGGAAATGTGTCAATCCTGAAGAAAATTTCCACGCCTCGAATATGGTGTTTAATGCGTGACCGGGGGGGGGGGGGGGGNGTGACACCTCGCTAAATCATGCCCAAGGTTCTTCTCTAACAAGTCTATAGGAACGTAATATTTGTTTATTGTCCTTATCATAAGACTCTGAAGATAAAATAGTCCCGTTTTGACCGACTATGATTGCTTTTGGAAGCTTGTTTAATTTGTGTAGCTTGGTTACATAGATGTTCTCCCCTTCCCAACGAGGGAGACAAAAACTGACAAAAAAGTACTTCCTGTTAATGTCTTTAGCAAGAAGAACAAATCTATCGTTGGTAACCTCATAGTATAATGGGGTGTTGACAAATCTCCAATATGGCCTGTCCCCGAATGGACGAATTCTGTGAGGGATTTTGTAGCTTTCATTCCTCCACCTAACGTAGCCTTGATTTTTATATTTGTGGAGACCTTTGTGCAGCAGTACGAGGTCCATTCTTTTACAGTGTAGTCCATACCGGTACCTAAGCTGTTGTTTTAACTGAGAGAGCGTCGTTATTTTCCCCCTTTCCCAAACCGACGATGATGTCCCATTTTCCCGACTCAATCGTAACCTACATGTAATTAACAACAAGTATAATGTACGGGTAGGAACGCAGTACAACGACGTCAGTAAAGTTAGGCTTTCATTGAATTGACCCAATATATTATATGTATGTGAATGTATAGCACGAAAACGATACCTTTTAGAGTGACAAAGAGTCATGGTTAACAAGATTCGTGTTTTCACTTTCTCTATCAAATGTATTACTACTAGTGAGTCTCGTCTTTTGCCGTGTTCATTGTAAAGAAATAAGTATGGCTTTCAGAGTCTGTTTCGTCCGTTGTTAGTAATGGTAAGGTTAGTTAGGTACTTGACTCTAAACATGGGATACGTGTGAGGGTAGAAAGAGCATAAGTGAAACGTCAGTTCAGTTAGTTCGTTTCTATGTGGTACATTATAAATCAGGTACGTTGTTTCTGTTGAAGAGCTAATGCGGAGTTTGCAACTTGAGGAAAACGTCAGCGTCCCTTCTTGGACATATTCACCGATGTTCTTCTTCTGAAATGTTACATAGTTCAGAGGTTGATCTGTCTGTTCTAATGCTAAAGCCCAGCGTACATGGGACTTGCGACTGGAAGCAACTGAACCGAACAGTTGCTACAACAGGTCATTGCGGCAACGAGTGGCAGAACCTACCTTCAATCTGGAGCGCCCGCACACATCGGACAGGCAATGGTAGGCCTACTGTGTGCCACACGGAAATTGTGGATGTCTTCCGCTCCGACCACTCGGAGAGTCATGTGATATTACATTTAAAATGGTTGCGCCCTCGATAAGTTTTAGGTATGCGTTGTTTGAAACAAACAAAACAAGTGTAATTTTATCAACGCCTTTTATCAAATCAAGAAACTGAACATTCCCTGGTTCATCATCGGACAGGCAATGGTAGGCCTACTGAGTGCCACACGGAAATTGTCGATGTCTTCCGGTCGGACCACTCGGAGAGTCATGTGATAAACATTTAAAATGGTTGCGCCTTCGATAGGTTTTAGGTATGCGTTGTTTGAAACAAACAAAACAAGTGTAATTTTATCAACGCCTTTTATCAAATCAAGAAACTGAACATTCCCTGGTTCATTCTCGTGGTTTGCGCAGTGGGCGCTGCCATTTTGTGGATAACGTGATTCCTTCACGTGGCCAGGTATGCTCCAGAAACGAAATTCATTGCCAGCACGCGTACAGCGGAAGCCACTGAAGACAACCTAGGCCTACAAGCAGCAACCGGTGCCAACGAGTAGAACATGAGCAACTGTTTGGAACTAGCGGCAACGGTCGGCAATACATGTAGCATTGCGCGTACATCGGCCTGTTTGAGTATCTGATCAGTTGCTGCTGGTTCCTATGAGTCGCCAACTGTTGCCGGAAACGCCGTTGACGGTAGTTGCTTCCAGTCGTGAGTCCGATGTACGCTAGGCTTTAGACACTCAGTACGATTTTCTGTTTCACCTAATTGTGAACGACGTGAAGTACAGTACAGTNACTAAAACGGCTCTCATTTCTACACTTTGCGAGATATTTCGAAAATTCTTTTTGCATCGGATACCTTTCATCAGCACGGAGGGCTGTACAGAGGGATTTTTGAAATAAATAATTTTCCGCAAAGATATTGCAAAAAATCATTTTTGCACCATTTTGGGCGACTAATTAGCCAATTAAAGCTAACAGAGGATGAATTTTGAGAAATCCCTCTGTGCAGCTATCGGGGCAACTTTGATACACCATGTGTCCAAAAGTTGGCCTCTCAGTCCTAATATGATGCAAATGGCGTCAAATCTAGTGAAAAAATATAGGGTAGTAATTAACCTTCGTTAATTAGTGTACTGTACTTACTATCATGTTGCTTTTTACATAAATCGACAGATAAGGGATAGATTCATCATAGAAAGGCAAGAATAGTACGATATTTCCCGCCGCCGTCGACTTATGCAGCATTGATTTCCAGGATCCCAAAATTTTCGCATATGTATCGCAAGACCTTAAATGAGTAAAAACCGATTTTCACAAAAGCGATCGCAGCGCCCCCTTTTATCTTAATTGGTGCTGCGGCATGATGGGACATCACCATTCACCAACATCCAATCAAATTCGACCCCATTAAAATTTGTCTAGACAGCGGGGTAGGCCTATAAGGCCCTTAATACACCTTTAACTGCCAGGCTGAGTGGATGAAAGGGGACGGAACAAGCAGTTTCTAGTAGGGTCTTATGATCCTAGTATCCGGGGTCTTATGTTTCCTGTAGGGTCTTATGTTTCTAGTATCCGGGGTTTTATGTTTCTGGTAGGGTCTTATGTTTCTAGTATCTGGGGTCTTATGTTTCCAGTTGGATCTTATGTCTCTAGTATCCGGGGTCTTATGTTTCTAGGCCCTAGTAGGGTCTTATGTTTCTAGTATGTGGGGCCTTATATGCTTCTAGTAGGGTCTTATGTTTCTAGTATCCGGGGTCTTATGTTTCTACAGGGTGGGCCAGAGAAAGTGTCCCTCGAACAATAGCATTTCTATTCTTTCCCTATTGTTTCGAGGGACACTTTCTCTGGCCCACCCTGTAGGCCTATAGTATCCAAGGTCTTATGTAGTACCGGTATACAGGGTCTTATGTTTTCAGTATCCGAGGTCTTATGTTCCTAGAGGTCTTTGGTCTTGGGTCTTTGCTTTCTAGACACCCGACATGCCCGATGCTGCAGTGGTCAGTCCAGAAGCAAAGAATGAATCGAATGACAGTTCACGTGATTACGGCCATGTATATGTACATGTGGGCATGTATCGTGGCTGTTGTTTTCCAGTGTAGCCAAACAATAGCTAGAGGGACATAACAAGAAATGTTTTTAAAAAAACATAGGGCGGTAGTGTTTGAATTTCCTGATTGGTTTGCTATTATGTTGGGCGGGATTTCGGAATTGACAAAACCACATGGGCCCATATACGCATCCTGGGCTAAATTGGCGATGACTACAGGGGTGCTGCATCACGTATTAACGTCCGGCAATGTCATCAGAAGCATTTAAGTTGAAAAGGAAAACGCATACACGCTCATGTCATAGGCGAATTCCCTGTCAGTCCAATAATTGACGTGCATGCCAAAACTCAGTGACGTCGTCGCTAAGGTGAATTGGTTCTAGGCGACGCCCATGGCGTAGCCTAGAAGCACATACATGTAGCGTCAACACCATTGGTGATGACGTCAAAACGTTGTGCGGTCAGATTCAGGTGGGATTGCATGGACTATTAAATATTCGCTTTTATTTGTTCCCCCGGGTTTTCAAGCCAATCCAGCTGCTGTCATTATAACTAACACAGGTAAGTGATTTTTTTTTATTTTCGTGCCCTCAGTTGTTTATACGGCCCACTCAAACTTTGCATCGAGCAAAATGTGTATGACATGTATGAGTGAGACACTGTCCTGATCATGACGCGATGACGTCAACTGAAGGCTATGTAAATTACGCCTACAACAATACAAAAAAATGTCCTAGGTTGCATTCCTTCCACCAGGGCTCTCCACAGAGCATGGTCGTGAGGAACGAGAGGACAATTCCGGGAATTGACAAAAACAATAAAACGCATCCTGAGCTTGGATGCTGAATGAAACATGTCATCCGAAACATTATGCCAATACAGTTTCATAATTTCGTTGTACTGTTTTATTAAGGTTGAAAAGAAAATGCATCAACACACAATACACATAGACGAATTCCCTATCGAATATTGACCTAAATTTCATTGTGTTCAAGGTCATGAATGACGTTTTATGGGATTCTGTGTCACGTGAATGCATATTGTGATGACGTTTTTCACGGAGTATGATTCTTTTTCACATATTTTGATGACGTTTTTGTATATTTTGATGACGTTTTTCACAAAATCTGGTCGAAATTTTTCCATAGCCAGAACAGTAGGGCGTAATACTATATATTTCATGTATTGATTATCTAACCTTTGGACGCCCTAAAAATATAAAAAGTATAAAAAAACATAAAATAAAATACAAACTAATATATAAACTAGAATCTAAAACACAAATGTGCAACAAAATATCAAAATAAAATTATAAAAATAAAGGATTAAATAAGTTTTAAAACAAAATATAAAATGAAATATAAAATTAAATATCCAAAGAAGAAAGCACAAAAGTTGACACACAAAGTGGTAAATATGAAGAAGTCAACTTCCAGGACTTAGCAAATTTTCGACCCCAACCGGGGTCTTCTTCAGGCTGGCACACTTTTCCACACTAAAACAAATAAAATAAAATATGGAATAAATATAAAATAAGATATGAATAATAAGTACCGGTATGAAATAAAATATTGGATAAAATATAAAAAAATATAAAATATAAATATAAAATATAAAATGAGATATTAAAAAATTATTCAAAAAATATGAAATACACATGCAATAAAATATAAAATAAACGATTATAACAAAATATAAGATAACAAATAAAATAAGACAATAAAAATTATATATGAAATAAAATACAAAATAAAATTAAAAAATTGATACAAATTGAATATTAAATTAGATTTAAAATAAGGTAAAAATGAAAAGATAAGATAAAAATAAAAAATGGGATATGAAATAAAATATAAAATAATATATGATATAAAATATGAAATGAAATAGGAATTATGATATATAAAATGAGGTATAAAATAAGATTTGAAATAAAAACCATTTACTATCCTTTAAAACTGTATTGTTTTGTTAAAGCATCCCAGCCTACAATTTTATTACTCTATGGTGTTTTTTTAAAGGTTTTTTGAAAATAACAAATAAAAAATTTCTTGAGGAGGGGGTGCATGACTTCAATGGCCGGAGGGGATGCTAACCAACTATTTTTTTTACATGGCCTAACCAACTTTTTTTTTTTACATGGCCTTATTTGCTGTCACCAGCAGCAAATGACTGAAAAGCTGCAAATTTCTGATTATTTCTGGTTCACCCTGTATGGCTTTATGGTACAGTATATTGATCTACATTGTAACTCTGAGTCTCACCATACATGACTGCATAACCAATGGAGTTAGTGACATTGTAATGAACCACATGAAGAATTGAGATCATATGGTCTGAGTGCTGACTGTTGTGTGCAAGGTCCTCATTCAGTTCAGTTAGTTCACCCATGGAGGTATAAGCAATGCTCTGTGATATTGACCTATTTGCAATGGGAACACATACTCAGCTGTCACTTTTCTCCCATACACAGTGCTGACATGGAAGGGGGTGACTACTTCATGAGGTGTTCTGATAAAACTCAATTCATTTTGCACAATAAGGACTAAATCTCTTGGTAGGTCTTTTTGCGTATCTTTCAATTTCATCATCCATCAGTAGCCTATAGGACCTACTACAGTCTTCTTCGCTTGCCAAATTCCTTGCTTTCTTTGGAGAATCATTTGATTTGTGTCAGGCATGTCAGGGCCTACACATCCTAGTCACAGGTTCTTGTGGTTAGCGGACCCCAGGTCCTTACACACTTTACTGACAATGTAGTTGTCAGTGTGTTAACAACCTACACAGTCCCCTAACTGCAGTTGTCAGTGAAGTGTGTAAGTAGGCCTATCACCATGGTCCACAATCTGTGATTAGTGGGTGCACCGGCCCACTATAGTAATATAAAGACCAATGTCCAATTAGGTCATTGTCATGTTGCACTGTCTGGCGTAAACGGGATGGTAAGTCCTTGTGACGATTGTCCGCTATCATGCCATACAAGAGCCAGCCAGACCATGCATCTTGGAGGGCTACCTCTCCTATTACATCAAATCTCTCCTGTGCTTTGATTGTCACCCCAGCTGCTGGTAGCTGCACCAGATGTCCACAATTTAATGAAAATGTGGCCAACATATCATTATCGGTTTTGTACTACCAATGTCCAATGTTCGTAAATGATGAAAATAACTTAGGGGCCTATGCCAACATAGGCCTAACAATCATTATCTCTTTCCGGTATGTTGAGGAATGTGCTGGTATTAACCACAGCCTGCCCTGTAGTACATGTAGTATTACATATTTGTATCCTACCAATACCAGGTTGTGGTTCATTTCTGGACGAGTCATCCTTATAGGCCTAACTGTCAGGCAGGGTATGTTCTCTCAGTGTATTTCAGTCTCCTGGTTCTGTGTTTTGAAGTCAAGCTGGTTTGTTTCTCAATATCTGTATTCCAGGGGCGTAGGTAGGCCTAGTGTTGGGAGGGGNCCCCCCCCCCCCCAAGCAACAAGGGATAAAGCAGATTTTTCCTCTAAAAAAAGGTTTCCCCTCTTCAAGTCAAGTTATTGTCGGGCAGTCAGGTGTGGGGTAAATAATGCATGTGACATGTCTGAGAGGATGTAGATTTTCATTTTTTTTCTGGGGGACGACCTCCAGACCCCTCTCCGACTTCGCCCTCCAGACTCAATCCATTTTGCCCCATAGGCCACAAAAGCTACGCCCCTGTAATTCCTTTATTCCAATCAAATTGTTTCTGTTCCAAGCCACATACTTAGGCAATGATGGTGTACCTGAATTTCCTGTAGGCCTATAGTCTATAGCAAGGAAAATGTTGAACTGCACTGTTAGGGCTTAGAGTCAAGGAAATGGCGTCCTAATTCAACATTTCATGACATTGAGTTATGTAATTTAGGTTTACCATTAATACTGGCCTATTTATTGTGTCAGTTGTTTGCAGCGTACATAGCTCTACTGAGGATAGTTTTGGCTGACTGTTTACACAAGTCTTGTTGGCTAATCCTACTGAGATCAACAGACTGATTTGAAGGAAGCCATAGGCCTATCGTCACCATACAAAATCTTAATTTTTGACACAATGGCTGGTACCGTATTCATAAAAGTTAGAAGTCCAATATAGATGTACTACAAAACCTGAAGTACCGTACCTAACAGCATTTGCTAACTTTTATGAATATCAGCCATTGACAAGGGTTGATGAAATCCAGCCATCCCCTCTCCACCAATGACCCCCTCCTCCCTGACCCCCCACATAACACAACAGGACACTAAAAACAGTTACCTAATTTGTGATAACAGTTATCGAGTTATCTAAATTGACAGAATAAGGCTCCAGGCAGATTATATCTGGGAGACCTTTCAATCAAAGCTTTCTGTTTTCTCACTAAACAATCACTCAACATTTCAAAAACCTCATTCTTTTGTTCCTCTTAGCCCCTCTTGTGCTGTGTTTATATTTATCTCAACTGAACTTTTGTATCAGGTTCCTGGTGTGAGACAGTCTGGTTGTGTGAGAGGTCTCACTCCAGTCATTTCTCTGCAGTTGGCCTCCACCTCCACACACAGGTGTGTTCGTTCTCCTCTGTAACCTACCTGAACCTGTTGAGGCAGGTTTACGGCTACTTCTACCTGGTCCTGAATCTTTCCTGGCATTTTCTGTAAAACCTGAGTTCCTGGTGGTTCAGGTTACTTGTACTTCAAGTTTCTGCTCGGCTCAGATTTGTTGGTGAGTTCTTGTGGAACCTGTAACACGGTGTTCGCCTTGGTGTTCGGTGTTCGTAAGGAATCCGTTCTTTGTAATTGTATTGTGCAATTCGTAAGTTAGGAAAGGTAATTTCACTTCAGAATCTTTGAATCGTCACAAAATATTTTGGGGCTAAAAGGTTTGAATTCACCCCAGGAAAAACCTTCAGACGATGTAGCTGTAATTTCTTCATTCTGTTTTTCAGAGAGATGGATATCACCATGGTAACAATGCAGACGAGGAGTTGGGTTGACTAAAACATGGAACTCGAAACAACTGACAGTGGGACATCGACGAGTCCTCAAACGGAGGGCACACCACTCAAAGATATCCACGTCTGCATCAAGGATAATTCTTGTTGCCATGGAGACAAAAATGGTTTCCATGGCAACACATCACGCTGTCAAGATGGCTGCCATAGCAACAGAGCTTCTTACAGTGAGAAATCCCACGGCGACGACAGCAAACAAGGGCACGAAAGCCCTGAGTGCGGAGAAGGAGATGAACTTCTTGAATCGGATACTGATTCTCATATACCCACCATCGAAGACGATACGGAGGAGTTTGAGCCTCCAGACGGAGGGTTTGGTTGGGTCGTCTGTGCCTGTGCATTTTTCCTCCAGCTCATCTGTGATGGCTTATTATTCAGTTTCGGAGTGTTGTACATTTCATTGTTGGAACATTTTGGCGAGGGGAAGAGCCGGACGTCGTGGGTCGGAGCTGTCTTTATGGGCTGTAGCATGTTAATGGGTAAGTAGGCCTACAATATTCAAGTTCATCTCTGGGTTCCTTGGGCATGCTTTTGTGCACCGTGGTCCCATACCGCCCAGGTCATGCAATCCAGGTGGGGGATGGGCGAGAGACTGTCTTTGAGACTCTTGTCGCTTGCTCTGCAGGCAGTTTTTGCACTTTTGTGGTGGGCCTACAGTACTTGCACAATTGACCTCACTTCCGCGCCGTGCACTATCCACGTACCACATGCAGCATCATGCGCGTACTGTCCTCGTATCTCCCGCGGATGTCACACACTGCCGCGGAAGGCACGCAGTGACAGACATAACATCATTCACCCGTGGTGCAAAGAAAAGACGCATGAGGCATATTCGAATCCTTGTTCTTGACAACACTCGTGCTGATCCAGTTCATGTAGTTGCTGACTCATCTCGAGAACATGGAGAACAGCAGTCGAGAATGCCGAGAATGCAACCCGTAGCGGATCAAGAACGTGTCTTCTCACTCCGCACTCAGCGGAGGGTTGAGAAGAACACGTTCTTGGCCCGCTTTGAGTTGCATTCTCGATGTTGGAGACTGCCGCTCTTGAGTTGAGTCAACATCTACCATCTCAATCAGAACCTCGATCTAAAACCGGCTGACCATCCATGATTCAGCAGCAATGGTCAAGTCTGACGTAACATCTTCGAAGTCACTGTCGTGGGGTTGTTTGCGTCATGTCATTCAGTTTCAGACCGAGGTTGTGGTTGAGATTGAGATTTCAGCAGAAGTGCGCAGATCTTTGTCATTTACATCAATTTGAGAACGGCCTTTCGCACTTCTCTTGACGTTTCCTAATCTTCTGCCTCTTTTGCAGGTCCCCTAGCTGGTGCACTGGCGGGGAAACTGGGTTGTCGTCTCACTGCCATTCTAGGATCTCTGATTGCCTGTGTCTCTCTCGTTATCAGTACATTCTCACCAAATATTGCTATTTTGTCGATCACGTATGGTGCCATGGCTGGTAGGTAAAACACTTTCTGACTTACTTCAGTCACATTGTATATTTGTGTGGCGGTCTAGGAAAACCTGTCGGAAGTCGCTGAATGGTCAACAAGGGTTGTTAGATTGCCTGCGCATTGATCTGCTACTGTTCACCTGTTACGTAATTCATTTCAGCTACTGGTATTGAAATGTGCGGGTTCACCAAGGAGGCCATTTTCACTTTCCACAAACGTGACATCCGACTGTCTGGTTTTCCTAGACCGCCTCACATTTGTTTGAATACCTGTTCCGATACCTGGGGGCATGGAGCCATATTACACTCTGAGAACCCCGAAACCACTTGAGCCAATCAGAAGTGTCATGATAGACATTTAGTCAGTAGTGAGGTTTCGCAAATCTGACGAAACACGAAGTACGAAATACGAAATTCATTACCAGGACCTAATGTATTTCTGGAGATGGCTGCTACCACAAATGTCCATGCTGCCAGTACGTCTTTTTGCATATCATGTAAGACCGAGAGAGTTATGAAGTCCAATTTCGTATTTCGTACTTTGTGTTTCGTCAGATTTGCGAAACCTCGCTAATGACGTACCGGTATCTGCTACAACTTCAATTCACAGCTCATTCCAGTGGCTTTATGTGATAGAGAGGGCGATCTCTCCTCGAAATCATAGTAGAAATCATAGCAACTATAATGGCATGAGTCAGTCTTGGCACTCCTGAAATAATATAACATCACCCTGACAAATACCTGACACGCTAAGAGGTAGTTTCCTCCTCAAGATCATTTTTCAGAAATTCGGAATTGTGACCCTCCGCTACAAAACCAGTGTAAAGTCGTGCGGAAAATGAGCCTAAACGTACCGACATGACACCAGAAGATAAAGCTCAGATTTCACAACAGACAGGCAGACAATACTGAAACCGACAAATGCACTGGTACCGACTTGCCAACCTCAGAGTGACTGATGATTGGTTTTGTGGTGGAGGTTTACATTTGTCAATTTCGGTGTTGTCTGTCTATTGTGAGGTGTGAGTGATCCTGTCTCTATCTTTATCTCCTGGTGTCATGCGTTTAGGCTGTTGTTCCATGCGACTTTACACTGGTTTTGTGGCGGAGGGTCACAATTTTCCTGTTACTATTCCAGGGACTGGTCTCAGCCTTATGTATCTTGTATCAATCGTCATGGTTGGATCGTACTTTTCAAAACGTCGAGCTCTAGCCAATGGGATCGCCATGTGCGGCTCGGGAATCGGAACGTTCATAATGGCGCCATTACTTCGATATCTGTTGGACGAATACAGTTGGAATGGAACGATCATGATTCTCGCTGGGATCGCATTGAATTGTTGTGTGTTCAGTTCATTTTTTCGTCCGGTGACGTATAAAAGGGTCAAAAGGAATCCTGCCATTGAAATCGTTGGGGATGTTGATGGCAGTGTTGTCACTGATCGTGAATCCTTAGAAAAAGTTGCTGATGATACAGTGGAAACTACTGTTGATGATGTGCCAAAAACCGACTCAGGGTATGCTAGTAACGGTCACATGGGTAAGCCCTTAACCCCTCAGGTGGAAAGCTCACCGCAACGAACCATCGTACGCAGACACTCATCACTTACAGATCTTGCCAAATATAAAAAAGTTCAGAACAATCGTTTGGCAGCAATAAAATCTGAATATCAGATCAGTCATCCACAGCTCAGCGCGATGCACGCAACCTCCGTTAAAAGTCTAAGTGTTCATTCGAGGATTTTACGTAACATCATCACGACGCAGTCCCTCGTCGACACGTACTGGGGCAAGGAGAACGTTTCGACGATGAGTCGGCGAGAAATATTCATGAGCGGAAGTGCGTGGACGATTCCGAGAGTGCACACGAATGAGACGCGCTCGGAGAGGCCCAGCGGAAGTGTTTACTCCAGATATAGCCATAATGAATTGCCGCCAACTGTTCGCTTGTCCCTTGCACAGACTCTACGACATTGGTTCTTCATGTGTGTGCGATCTTTTGGCATACCTCTGTTGCGAGATCCAACACTCCTCATGATCGTCATCTCATGTGTTTTCTGGACAGGTAGGTCATTACCATCATGAATGATCGGTGTCTTCCCATTTCGCCCTTTCCCAATTGGCCCCCTAATGGTTATTGGTTAGGGGTAGCTACCAGTATTTAATGGATTTAAGCACTTGGCTCCCCATGTCATCCCACCACACGAACTCCTGTCACAATACAGGCAAATCAGCTGAGTGACACCCCCTCCCACAGCTGGGTTTTCACCTCACCCACTTCATCCACTCACACAAATGTTTGTGAGAGTTGATGAAGAGGAGCGAGTCAACACCCTGCTGTTGGAGGATGGAGCAAAGTGGCAATGACGTTTGGAGTTGATGGGTTTGGATGAGTCTTGCTAGCCTTGGTTTCTTGTTGTAGTGCCAGTCATGCCAGTGGAAATTAATAGAAATGCCAAGACCATAGTTATGCTTCCCGTGGTTGGGGTGACATGCATCCACATCAGTGAGGTCACAAGTTTGATCTCCAAGTCATTCCAGTGGCTTTCTATGGTAGAGAGGGCTATCGCTCCTCATTGCCATTAGAGGCTTTGCATATGACGTCACAAGCCGCCATGCTGGAGGACACGTGCTGCAGAGGTGCAGTGAAATGAGCCGTGCATGCCTCAATGACGTAACGTCAAACAATGGCGTGGTGCACTTCACGCAAGTCACCTCATGGTTGGCTCACACCTCTGCGTCCTGTGTCCTCCAGAATGGCCTCTAGGATGAGGTCGTTCCGAAGCCTCTATAAGTTTTCCTTGGGGGCTACAAAGTTTCTTCGTCCATCATGTAAATCGCCGAGTGTTCTATGACGAGGTGGTGCCATCGGTTGGCACGTGCACTCTTGACTCCTGAGATTATATCTTTAATGTTTCTATTTTCATTTGCAGGGCAGTCCACCATTTACACGTACCTCGTCGATTACGCCCTCTATAGAGGAATCGACAAACACAGTTCAGCGTTTCTCTTATCAATCATTGGGATAACGAACACGGTTGCTCGGATCGCGATCGGTTGGATCACAGATCACCCAAAGATTGACAGTACGATAGTTTACGCGACTGCACTCATGATAGCAGGGATTATATCATTTGTGATACCATTTTGTGAGACTTTCATCACCTTAGCGATCTGTTCAGGGATTTTCGGAGTTTGTATGGGTAAGTATACGATGACATAAACCATATCACATAAAGTGGGCAGGGTACCAGTGGACAATGGTGGAGGTGCATGGGCGATATTGCAAGCAATCTGATGGCAACCAATCTTGCCACCCTCCGCAGACTCGGTGATATCAGTTCGATACTGTTTGATAATGGGCGAGCATCGCTGGCGAGAAGATTCCACGTATCGCTGTCCAGCGCACACTTGGCGTCAACAGCCGGTTTTGCGTTGTGGTGATCAGAACACTTGCAACAACATCCCCACCTCACCTGGCACTGCCCACTTTAGCCATACTCACAGCGCGGACAAGAGGCCCTGATTTCTTCAGCATTGCATTCAGCTCAATGGTAGTCCAACATGCCATTGCTTGCTGACGCTCTTTCATGCCTATTTTGTTGTGGTTGTGATGAAGAGGGTTAAATTTTTATGCCTTTATGACCTAGTGGTTGGCACGTTGGCGTCTGAGCTGAGGGCAGTCACTTCTTGGATAGGTGACCAGCACGTAGTACGGTACAAGCAGTCAGCCTACACTTGTATTTAAAACATCTGGCTCACTGTCGGGATCACAACCTCTCTACCATCCAGGTCTATACCAGGCCATAATTTGCCTGCAGAAATTATCGTAAGTAGGGTGCGGCATTCATCAGTTGTCTTCCATGACACAATTTTGCTCCGAGCAAGTTTATCAATCAATCCTGTCAATCAATCACAATATTTGTACTCAATAACCCATGACAGGTAAATAATAGTCGCGCTCGCGTGATTTTAATGCATGAAAGTTGATACCGCACTAGTGGGANCCCCCCCCCAGCAAAAGCAGGCTGACACTTTGTGACAGGTGATCATCAATGATCATCAGTTTGTATTTGGCCTTGATCTCAGCTATGAAATGGTCTGGGCCATTCATTGATTGAAAATGGGTCTAGTTGGTGTGGAATAAGTATGCTTTTGTATTGCGATGTCCTTCGGGTTGCTTCACACAATACTGCAATATGTTTCCTCCATCATTATTGCATATTTATGATTCCGTCTTGTCCGTTAGCTGTCAGTGGCCTTGCCCATCAATCAGAATGAATCAATCAATATGTTTATAACATCCAGCTCATTGTTTCCGCTGCGGCCGTGGTAACCAGGATGTTTGGATTGCATCGCAGATCATAAAAATCGTCTATCAGCATGAATTGTTTAACCAGCTCGCTATAAAGTGAAGTATAGTAGTGTTACGAATGTACAGTATGGTGTAAGTCGGAGGTCCATGAAGTCAGGTACCGGTACTGCAAAATGAACTGCTGTCTACAAGCAAAGCCAAGACATGCAAGATGTTTCGAAATCATTCCCTCGTGATCTGAACAAGTTGTCCATCAGCTATGTGCAGTCGAAGTTCTTGATTTTGATTGTCAGCTGACTTTGAGTAAAATGGTGCAAGTCAGAAGCCTTCTCGTTCTACAAGCTGCCCTTCAAGGTGCATATAGTTGAAGGCCTACTGATGAAGTTCCTGATGCCCAATGAAGCATGAAAGCGGCAACACCTTAGCCTTGTGGTTATCACGTCCACTTAGCAAGTGGCAGGTTCTGGTTTGGGATCCAGCCCGGGCCATATGGGATTAGTCATCCCTGGCTCTTCACATCCATCGCATGGGACCTTAAGCTGTGGTGCCTTGTACCTTGTGCCTTTGCAATGCAAGTAAAAGACCCCATCCAAGTGAGGAACATGAGTAGCTTGAGATGGCCTCTTCCGTACTTACCAGAGCCAATAATGCTATGACTTCAGCCCTGACAGAAAAATCTAATACCTGTAGGCCCCAAGAAGCCTTCTTGTTCTACAAAATGAGCTGCTGTTCAACATGCGCATATTATATTTGAAGGCCTACTGAGGCAGAAAGCTTGAAAGCTGCAACACATGTTTGTTATATTGATGGAGAACGCACTATAGACTGGTATTGGCCCTTGAAAGATGCATCCAAAGCACTGATGGAAACTTTGGTGCCTGTCACCTCTGAGGTTCTCGGTTCGATCCCCGGTGAGACCATATCTTCATGTGATAGAGAGGGCAACTCCCTTTGACAGCACAAGGTTTCCAGGGCCCGGTTGCACAAAAGCGTACTCGGCCTAGTATCATTCTACCTCGGCCATGTCGAATTAGCGGAACCAGCGGAAACAGCGGAACCTGGTCTGCAGCCGATAGAACGAACACGTGAATCGTCCTTGCTTCGTTAGCTGTTGACTGAAAGCAACACGTGACTCGGTGTTGGTAAGCAACACGCGACTGCAGTCATGATGTGCGGATTGAGACCTAAATGTAGGCCCCAGGCATGCTAGGTCTAGGCTAGGCTACCGGTGGGCCTACATGGCCTAGGCCTACCGTACACCTAGTTTTTTCGGTGCCTAACAATTCGATTTGAACAGTGCAGTTATTATTTAAAAAACAACATTGTTTTTCCTTCAAGTTCCGCTGGTTCCGTTGTTTCCGCTGGTTCCGCTAATTCGACATGGCCTTCTATCTCCCAGTTGGCTTCTAACTTGTATGTGTTTGTGCAAACGGGTCTTGTTCAGTAACCAAGATAGAATGATACTGTACGCCTAGTATGCTTTTGTGCAACCGGGCCCAGGACACTCTGGTTTTCTCCTACTGTACATTGCTTATACCGGTAATGCCATATCCGGCACTCATCATTGGATTCATTCAACATTTGATATGGCATCAGGGTTTCCGCCAGAAAAAAAAGAGGGTACGGACCAAAAAAAAATTTTTTTTGAAAAAAAATTTTTTTTGAAAACTTTATTTTTATTTTTATTTGTTTATTTTGGTTTTAAACGATGTTTAGTGCCATTTTAGGCGTATTTTGGAGCATAAAATCACTTTCCATCGTGAAATACATGTATGATGTTAAATGGTGAAAAACAATGAATACTGCTGATAAATACATGTATGTGAATTTATCAAATTTTTGAGGGTACGGATCTGTACCCTGGAAAAATTTTAGGGTACGGAATTTTACCCATTTTACCCTCTGGCGGAAACCCTGGGCATGTATGGTGGCAGTATTTCTGATGACGGTCATATCATTATCACATAGTAGAATAGCCTCCTCACTCTATTCAGAACCTAACACTAATCATGCAGATAATTGGGAGACCTATGCGAACCACTGTGTACAATTGTTATGAAAAAATCAATTGCAATCGTGTCAGACGAGCTGTGCAAAACCACAATTCCCTGACCCATCAGCAGGCGCATTTACCATACTCTCTATAATGGACTGTCAAATTTCTATTTCGATAACAATCATTAGCTCACCGGGGTGAGCTATTACGATGGGGAAGCGTCCGTCGTCCGGCGGCGTCCGTCGTCGTCCGTCGTCGTCGTCGTCGTGTTCCGTTAGCAGGGCACGTTTCGTAACCGCTGGGGCTATGGATCTGAAACTTGGTACATACATAGCCCTAGGTCAGATGACCCATGACACCAAGTTTCGGTCCGATTCGATTGTTGGCTTGGCCACCAGGTGGCCAAAACCAAAAACACAAAAAGTGCAATAACTCCTGAACTAATGACTGGATCATCTCCAAATTTTTATCATAGGTGTATCTAATGAGGATACATGACATATGTAACGAGTTTTTGATTTGACCTACTTTTCAAGGTCACAGAGGTCAAAGTTCGACAAAAGTGACGAACCTCTCACAGTTTGTTATTATTTCACCGAGCGACTTCATATTTTGCATAAACATGCATTGGAAGGGTACCTTTAAAAATACCAAGTTTCGGCCCGATTGGACATCCAGTATGGCCGCCAGGTGGCGTAACCTGAAAATCAAGTAAGTGCTATTACTCAGGAACGGCTTGACGCAGAGGGTTCAAATTTGATATTTACCTCCATCTAGATGACCTTTACATGCACGCCAAATTTCAGCCTGATTTGACTTCAAACATGGCCACCAGGTGGCGTAACCCAAAAATCATCAAAGTGCTGTAACTCAGGAACGCCTTAACCCAAAGCGCTCTAATGTGCTATGTGGGCCCCTGCAGATGACCTTTATGACCAAGTGAAGTTTCGGCCCAATCGGACATCCAATATGGCCGCCAGGTGGCGTAACCCGAAAATCATCAAAGTGCTGTAACTCAGGAACGACTTGACCCAAAGCACTCCAATGTGCTATGTGGTCCCCTGCAGATGACGTTTATGTGCATGTGAAGTTCCGGCCCGATCGAACATACAATATGGCGCCAGGTGGCATAACCCAAAAATCATCAAAATCCTACCTGGGAGTGAGTTGACCGAGATTGCTCCCAACACTGATATGTACCTCCCTCTGTCATTAGACTATTATGTCCAACCCGGTGAGCACATGGTCCATGGACCATTTCATTTTGATATGTGGGACAGTTTTCCACGGAGTGATCCCTGCTGATTCGTAAATATCCTCTCTTTATATATATTTTTAATTGTACACAATATGACTAGGTCATGACATTCTTCTACAAAATACCACATACTTCTCCGTTTTGTGCTTTGCGCTTGTCCGTTCCCTATGTTTAAGTATGGTATCAACAATAAAATTACTTTTTGTACCAAGCACTCACATAGGAAATGGACACGCGCAAAACGCAAAGTATGAATCTACCTTAATACACATTAGGCCTGGCAATTTCATCCTCCCACAGCAGGGCTTTGATCTCTTCATACACTCGCACACAAAGTGGATGAAGAGGAGTGAAGTAAAAACCCCTGCTGTGGGAGGATGGGCAATTTGGGCAAATTAATATACGGGTAGCAGGAGGAAACTGGCGTGTCCTAAAGCATCCTCCCACAGCAGGGCTTTGATCTTGTTCCTCTTCAGACACTCGCAAGTTTGTGTGAGTGGATGAAGAGGAGCGAGGTAAAAACCCCTGTAGTGGAGGATGCCATCGACATAGAATTGTTCGGACTAGGACACAAGGTGTGCGGCTCTGACTCAAATTTATCTCTGGAACCGCTTGGTGAAGAATGTGCCTGTGTTCAACCTGGATGCCGAACTATTGCAAACATTGTTCTGGCCGTACATTTCATAGATAAAAAGTCAATTAACAGCACTGACAGTAACAGGCTCAAGCTAACAGTCATTACAATGTACAACAAGCTGCGCGCTCTCTCTAAAGTCGATAATAACCGTCAGGCACCGAGAGTTTGTGTGGAGCAACTGCGATGTGCACTCAGTACCTTTGGGATGTAGACTGCGCAGCAACATTCATGACTAATTTCGGAGCTGGTTATTGCATTGTACCGGTACATTATAGATTGCACTTCCTGTGGGGGCGACTGTAAAGCAACTGTAACGACAGAAGGGTCTTCTGGCTAAGATCAGGGCCCGGTTGCATAAAACTCACGACAGCGCTATCTTGGTGTTAGCGCTAACTTGATGTTAAATGACGTAAAATAACAATGGATTTTTACGTCATCTAACATGAAGATAGCGCTAACACCAAGATAGCGCTGTCGCGAGTTTCATGCAATGGGCCCAGGCAGTCAGTAAGCTCTGTGTGCACAGAGCTTTATGTATATTGATCACGGCTTTCTGCTGTCAATCAAATCAATAAAAAGTACCCGGTAATGAATTTCGTCTTCTCTTGTTCCAGCGACCTACGTCTCTCTGCGGTCAATAATCGTTGTGGATCTAATGGGAATCGGAAAATTAACAGGTGCATTCGGCCTGGTCATCAGCTTTCAAGGGATCNCAGTGATTCCCCCAGGATGTTGGAGGGGCAGGGTGGGGCTTCTATAAAGGGGCACTTTCCGGCGTGATTGGGTTCCAACGGGGGCAACTACAGCAGAAGTTTTCATCCACAAGGGCCGAATTCACTTGCCTCGTACCTCATGCGAGGCTCCATCCAGATAGCATGACATCAAAGAGGGCAGCCTCCAAAATGATTAATCTAAGTAAAGCTTGCAATGAAATCAACAGAGTATTGAACAAAACACCCAATTTTATTTAACCTCTCATAGTGTCCATCATAGCTTATTTCTGTTAATTAGTCAGACCGGCTGACCAGAAACATCGTAGGCACACACTCATGGAGATGTCTGCATGCTTGGCGGGAAGCCAACTCTGGCGGCCACTGTCGGTTGTAGCCTATTCACACAAATCAAGTAAATATCTCTTCATAAAAATGACCAAGACGGGCAAGCTTTATGTCATTGGAAAGGAAATTTCAGTGGGAATCCAACCAAACAGTTTTTGAGGCGATTTCTTTCCATCCCAGAGAAATAAAATCAAAAGTTCAGGACACTGTGGAAGTGAAAGCTATCCTCAAGTCGGGATCGTCGGCAAACTCGCCAGTGCCTTGGTGTTAGTGATGCGCACTTCTCGTCGCGAATTCATTTATCTGCGCATCGTTATTATTCAAATATATGCTGCTGTCGAGTCTAATGTTTGCACCCCCGCCATAGGAGACCAGACGAGCCTGCCATCGCGTGTAAGCCGGTGGGGGTGCATACGGGCGATGAGAAATCCAGAGATTCAGAACGAGGCGGGGCGCGAAAAAGATCGTCAGTGGCAGACACAGCAGGAATGACTGGGCGTGTTACGACGGGCCGTTTGGCGGCAGAGTTGGGGGCCGCGTGGCGGGATTTTTTGGCAAAAAGGGCAGAGTGGCGGGACCCGGCAAGGGCATGGCGCCGCGCCACTCCATTTATTGCTAGGGGAATCACTGCCAACTCCACCTTGGCCTGAGAGAGACCGCAGTGGTAAATCAGTGGTGAATCAGTGCTGAATCAGTTCTATTAGGATAATTTTAAGACAAAGACGAAACAGTGCTAAATCAGTGCTGTCCTCCAGAATTGCTAAGTTATTTTAGTGTCATATCAGTGTGGAATCAGTGGTGATTCAGTGCTGTTTGTTTCGTTGGTTGAATCAGTGTTAAATCAGTGTTGCTCTGAGAAAATCTAAGTCCAGATGGTGTTGTTTCAGTGTCTTTTCAGTGCTAATTCAGTTATAACTGATTCAGCACTGATTTCTGGTGTTAAATCAGTTATACTTGGAACTAACACTGATCAAGACAGTGGCGATTTCAGTGTGGAATCAGTGGTGTCCTGGGATGTGGTGTTGTTTTGGTGCTAAATTGGTGGCGATTCAGTTCACCACTGAATATCAGTGGCCACTGATCTATGGTAAGGGACGTCCTCGCTGGAAAAGCACTTTTAGTTATGCAGTTAAAAACTAGCTCCAAACCTTCATAAAGTCTGTCATGACAGTTGCTGTACAGTTGTCCCACAGGAAGCTCGTACAAATACAATAACCAGCTCCGATAATAGTCATGACTGTTGCTGTGCAGCCCATATCCCAGAGGTACTGAGTGCACATCGCAGTTGCGCCATGCACACCCTCAGTTCCTTGGTTATTATCGACTTTAGAGAGAGCACGCAGCTTGTTGTACATTGTTATGATGTTAACTGGAGCCTGTTACTGTCAGTACTGTTAATTGACTTTTTATCTATGAAATGTACGGCCAGAACAATGTTTGCAGTAGTTAGGCATCCAGGTTTAAAACAGGCAGATTCTTCACCAAGCTGTCAATCAGAGATAAATTTACAATTTGTGATACCATACCCTTTCACCACCGCGAGGGGTGAGCCAATGGGCTGAGACAGCTAAGAGATGATTCAGAGTCGCACGCTGACTGTGGGGATCGAACCTGGTACCTTCTGACTGCAAGCCAGAAACCCACGCTCAAACAGTCACAGAACTGTATTTTGTAAATGGTTCCACAACTAAAAGACATGTTAGAAGTGCTGCTCCACATGAGTTGTTGGCTTATGGGAACTCAACCATGGAGGACTACGGGCAGTGACTGCATGATCTTAGCAGCAGCCGGACCATAATTCATGAACATGATGAAACCTCGTGATCAAGCAGTCCTCTAAATGTTTGCGCTGACGAGCGGTACACACCGCTTGCGTGGCCTTGTGGCCTTTTGGCGCCTCTCCACGTGAGAGTTTTCTCGCAGAAGTTGGCTCACAATGGGCAATTCACCATTATTTGTTCCTCACGGCTTACGCTGGGACCAGTGACATAAACAACTGCTCCCAGTTGAGTTGCTCATAGAGAGCCAACTTGCGCAAGAAAACTCTCACCTGGAGAGGTGCCTTATGGCTGTGCCGTACACCCCCTGTGGCAAATGTTTAAAAAATTTTGATCCTTGCCATTCCGACTGCGTCTTGGGTGGCTTGCGTCCTCTCGAAGGGTCTTGTGGCTAAGATCAGGCAGTCAATAAGCTCTGTGTGCATATAGCTTTATTGATCACGGCTTTCTGCCGCTGATCAAATCAATAAAAAGTAATGAATTTCATCTTCTCGTTCCAGCGACCTACGTCTCTCTGCGGTCAATAATCGTTGTGGATCTAATGGGAATCGGAAAATTAACAGGTGCATTCGGCCTGGTCATCAGCTTTCAAGGGATCTCGTATACGGTGGTGCCACCTATTGCTGGTAAGTTACGCTGAAAGTCGGAACCCACACACTGGTTTCTGTCTATTCGATCCCTAGTACAGAGGTTCTTCACTGACAACACAATGATTTCATGACTGCAAAGAATCGACCATGTTGGCTGTCAGTGGCCAGCGACGACATCAAAACTATCACGTCATGACATTTTGACGTAACGATCTGTGTATTGATGCTGTGTTCATGCTGTGACGTCGCTTGACATTTTGACAGCCAATATGGTGACATCGTGCCGTCCGGAAATGTGAAGAATCTCTGTACCGGGATAGTGCATCATGACGTCGAGTGCTGAAGGTTTACATTACGAGTGACATCAATGCAACGGGAAAATGCATCACAGTGTATGTCGAGGCAATGACTGGATGTCCCGTAACCAGATCTGACACTCGGTGCAAGGAGCCCTGATAGCCGAGTGGTTATCACGTCCGCTTAGCAAGCGGCAGGTCCCGGGTTCAAATCCATCCCAGGCCATATGGGATTTCATTCCCGGATCTTCAGTCCGTCACATGGGACAGTAAGCCGTGGTGCCTTGTACCTTGTGTCTTTGCAAGGGCAAGTAAAAGACCCCATCAAAGTGAGGAACATGAGTAGCTTGTGATGGCCTCTTCCGTACTTACCAGCGCCAGTAATCACTGGTAATGCTACATGTATACCGTCAGCCCTGACAGAAAAATGAGATACCGGTACTCGATGTAATTACGCCATAAAAGGCCGTTACTGAAGTGGTTAAATATACGCTGGTTGGAGAGAAGATTTGAGATTTGCCTGTCAAATAATTATAACATTCTATTTTTGTTTCAGGTGCCATTCTAGAGATCACAGGCACGTACATGGGCCCATTCCTGTCTGCTGGTGCGTTCTATGCTCTCGCCGCCATTGTTATTGCCCCCGTGAGGATCTGCCAACGTCGTTGTCAAAAACGAGATGGAAAAACCGAGGATATTCCATTGGATGCATCCAATGAGTAGAACAACGCTGCATAAATCGTGTTCAAGTGCTTTTTCGTCTTCTTCAGAATGTCCACTCATTTTCATACTTGTTTTATATCTCGTAATTGAGTGTGAATGTGACTGGACGTTCTGAAAAATACTTCATTTGGTGCACAGTGTCTTCAACTGTAGTTAGTATACAGAAAAAATAATCCTTGTTATCCAATGTTAGACATGTTAGACGCTTGACACATCAGGATATACAGGGTGAAAAACTTTCTTCAGTGCTTCACTGATTTTCAAAGCTAGGCCCGTGCCTAGGCCTCCATCCGTAGGCTACGGGTGTTTTCAGACGTGAGATTCATACTCTGGGACTTGATTGCAAAATACAGGGATTTTCTGTATCAGACAGTGGCAGCATAATGTTGTGTCTCTTTCTCCGAGTTTGCTAGAGTCGAATAAGCAAATGTTATGTCCTGTTTCTGTACGAATTTGTTTGAATGGAATAGAGGTTCTTCACTGACATCACAACGGTCACGTGACGACTGCAAAAATCGGCCATGTTGGCCATCAAGATGGCTGATGAGACGTCAAAACTGTCAGGTCATGACATTTTGATGTCACATCCTTGACGCTGTGTTCATGCCATGACATCGCTTGACATTTTGACGGCCAATATGTCAGCATTGTGTCATCATGGAAATGTGGTGTCAGGTGAAGAACCTCAACAAGCATAATGATGTTCTCTGTCTGCAAAAAATCATTTGAATCATATTAGGATTATTTTGTTACTGATGAAGAATATTTTAATATATACATGGAATTTTTATGTCAAGTTGTGGTTAGGCCTACAGATAACTGTAGTATGGTGTTAAAGTTTATACTCAGCACCCGTGGGCTGATTGTCAACTGATTTTCGTCAGTTGTTTTATTTTCTATAAGATTTCAGGATTTGGTACGGTACTACACAAAACAGGGTTAAGACGACACACTGATATCAGATACTTCACCAATACTCACGACCCGTTCAGCGCGGCAATAGACCGTTCTCAAATTGACGTAAACGGGAAAGATCTGCGCACTTCCGCCAAAATTTCAACCATAACCTCGATCTGAAGCTGAATGACGTGACGCAGACAGCCCCACGACAGTGACGTCGAAGACGTTGCGTCAGACTCGACCATCGCTGAATAATGGATTGCGTCACGTCAGCCGGTTTCAGATCGAGGTTATGGTTGAAAGTTCGGAGGAAGTGCGCAGATCTGGGAATTTGAGAATGGTCTATACATGAAATTTATGTAAAATACTGTGCTGATTTTAACTTAGCCTTGGACTTTGGATTTAGGACTATTTATTACCTGGTACATTGAACCACAGGAAATTTCTCAGGGCAGACAATCTATGTTGTAATAAGGATATATACATCAAGGTTATGATAAATTCAGACGATAAGTAGAAGGGATGTATCCTGATTTTATGGCATCATGGTCATGTCTGTTGACACAGTACGCAGGGCTTTCTGTCATATCTGAATATTCAAATATCAAGAGCTCAACAGCACAAAGACAGTATTATATTGTAACTCAATAGATGATAACAGTCGACGAATTTTGATATACAATAGGAGGTGACCTACACTGCCAAGGTCAGACGCCCTCGCTATCACGTGAAGACCGCCCTGACAAGCGTTCCTATCATGCGTCGCTCTCGCTCAAGGGAGCGTAGTTCAAAGGGTGAAGTGACATCGGCCATGATACAATTGATACAATGACTGGGTCTGATTGGGGGTCGAACCTGAATCTTCCAGAGGTGACAGGCACCGCTGATGCCACTGCACCACTCGGACAACCCAAAAACAGTTTACATTTGTACTTTGGGGAGCCTGATAGCTGAGTGGTTATCACATCCGCTTAGCAGGCAGCAGGTCCCGGGTTCGAATCTAGCCTGGGCCATATGGGATTTCATTCCCGGCTCTTCACGTCCGTCGCATGGGAGAGTGAGCCGTGGTGCCTTGTATCATGTACCTTTGCAAGGGCAAGTAAAAGACCCCATCCAAGTGAGGAACATGAGTAGCTTGAGATGGCCTCTTCCGTACTTACCAGGGCCAATAATGCTGCCGGTATGGCGTCGGCCCTGAGGGGAAAATCAAATACAAATACAAATGACTGGGTCTGACCAAGGGTCTGATTGGGGATCGAACCTGAAACTTGCAGAGGTGACAGGCACCGCTGATTTCACTGCACCAATCTGACTACCCAAAAAGAGCTTACATTTGAAATTCAATCGACTATGAAGGTCTACCCAATGATCATGAGTGGCTGAACATTTTGAGTCACGATTTCTAAAGGAAGTGAAAAATTTCTCTACCGGTACTTGGATTTACTAGACGGTTTGAATAGACGTACATCGCCTTCCCGGACTGGTGACACCTTTGTAAGAAATGGAACTCAAGACGGCAGACGACTTTGTCGTATGCACTTTAATATTTCAATGTGTTCATCAATAAATCAGAATGTCATCTCCGGAGACGACTTTCCGATTTATTGTATAATATGTGTTGTTTTTGTGCTCTTTTTGGATATCAATGTGTTCATCGTGATTGACAGCTCGCTCAGAAAATTCCCATCATGGGGCCATGAAATTTTCAGGGTTTATGGGTCAAGTAAATGTGAGTCACTGTGTCAACCAGTGTCGGTATCATTTGTATAACGGAATTTGGACTGTCTATTCTTACTCTATTTACAATGATTTTACTTCTGTACATATTCATATTTGGATGAGTCTTTATAAATTCGTCCTCATTATGTCTATAAATAATACCTGTAAGAATATCATTTAAAGGTACACACTTTCTGATTTCTATGCACAACTTTTTAATTCTACTGTGTTTCAAAAGTTATTTTTATACTCTCTCTTGGTGGTTTATCTGTCTTGAAACTGTTCCAAAATCTAGTGTGCACTTTTCTTTAATTTATGCAACGCTCTGTCAGGTGATCATCCATACTTGATGCAAGAAGTCATGTCTGCGAGATTGTAAACCGTATCTGTGAGCCTCGTCGTGGACAAAAAACTCACAGAAATGAGATAGCATACGTATGTTTAAAGCCCCTCTGTATTGAATTTGGTGGAGGTCTCATAGCCTCGTGGAAGGACCCCAAAATGCCTGCCTGATACGTACCGATATGCCTACTGGTAGGTTACTTCAAAGAATCAAGACCTAAATTTTCAGCACGGATTGAAAAAAACTGCAGGCGGAGCATTAATATATTATCAGATAGAGTGTAGAACATTTTACACTGGGCCAACGCTAAAATCGGAGGATGTAAGCATTTTCTGAATGGGAGACTTTCCTGCCGTTAGAGGCCACCACCAGTTAGCGGTCCTAGAATCAGGATGTTTGACATCACAGAGAAGAAGTGTTCGCCACGACGTCATCCATCATGTTGTGGAGACCATGGCTTATGTCTGTGACGTCAGTCAAATTTCATGATAACAGCTCGGCGGCCTCTAAGGCCGAGTTTACATCGGATGACACGCGACACGAACACGCAGGCGAACAATGGCTTCACAAAGGATTCATCCCCATGAAACCTTTGTTCGCCTGCGTGTTTGTGTCGCGTGTGCCTCGATGTAAACTCAGCCTAACGGCAGTAAAGTCTCCCAATGTCAGGTGTGGTTTCAAGTTCACAGTAAAGTCTCCCAATGTCAGGTGTGGTTTCAAGTTCACAGACATGGCTCACAGAGATGAACTCACTGAGATATCCTCACTTGTGCTCCCAACACCCGCTTCAGCCTCGGTCAGTACCGGTACTCATCAGCACTAGATCCTTTGGAACAGTTATCTACTCTGTGTTGACTCATCTGCCCCCAGGTTTGAGCAGACAGTATCTTCAGCTGAAGTTTTCTAAAATCCTTGGAAATGAATTTGAAACAAAATTGAAGAAACATTCTTCAGATGGTTGATAGGAACAACATTTCTTCAAATATTTTCCAATCAGTACCATAGGGCGTGAGAAAACTTTGACAGAAGATGCCGTCTGCTGGACTCCGGGGTGGATGAGTTAATAAATCCTCTTTCTACCTGGTCTGTTAATTAGTGTCTGTTGGATCAGAGACCAATTATATCCTGATGCAATATCTGTAGGGTTTGCTCAATATTTAGAGAATTTGTTATAGAGATACGTATGTACGGCCTATATGTACCGTAGTGTTGGAAAGTGAGAATACTCTTACTTAATGGTTACTTCACGTTTTGTTCGTAAATGTATTTTAAGAATATACGTGTGTATTCAAAGAATACACAAGTGTATTTTGCAAATAGATGTTTGCATTTTATGAATACATCTGTGTAATGAATTTCAAGAATACATGTACATGTATCGGTATTTTAAGTTTACTATAAGAATACATATGTGTATTTTAAGTATATTTTAAGAATAGGCCTACATAAGTGCATTCCAGTGCCGTGTCTCGGTGTACCAGAACCGTATAATGGCGTCATGACGCAGAATGCCAAAGGTTTATGTTATGAGTTGACGTCATGATGCAAAAGTTAAAGTTAATGTTAGGGTTTATAGTCTGATATCAACAACGGTAGAGGTGTCATCCGACTTTACACTTTAACCCCAGTCTATCCTGAAACCTTTCAGTAGAACTCAGATGAGCTGCCCATTCAGCACTACAATCTGAGCTTTTCCGACCGGCACCCATTTATACAACTGGGTGGAGAGAGAGAGGCCAGTGAGGCAAAGAGACTTGCCCAAAGTCTCACGCCCAGTGGGATTCGAACCTGGGACCTTCTGACCACTAGTTGGAGACCCCAACCAGTACACCACCGTGGCTCCCCAATGCTTAAAAAACTTGCAATGCGGCAGTGTCATTGTCCTGGTTTATCGGGATATGGCATTCTCCATATAGAGTGTCAAAATATAGCCAGCACTGAAGTGGTCAAATACGTATGTGTATTTTAAGTATAGAGGACGTGCAGCAACGATTATGACGTCACCGCGACGTCGAGATGCCGACATTTTGGACGGCACGTCCAACGCATTCGTAGCGTCAGATGCCGTCCAAAATGGCTGACGTGCGAATTATGACGTCAATGATGACGTCACGTGCACATGGTCTATACAGACTTGTTCCATGCTGATTTGCATCCAATGAGGAAGACACAGTGCACACAATGTATATGTGATAAAAAAGATATTTTATTGATATTCTAATTAAGTGATACGATTCATAATACCGGTACTTGCCAATGTTTATGATAACCGTCAGTTGTTTTACAATACGACACCTGTTCTCTTTGGTCTGAAAGTGTCAATGTCTATTTCAAAAACTTTGTGTTTTACACCAAAATTGCAGTTGTGAGGTCACAGAGACCTGGCTTTGCTGCTGGGATCTAGCTCCTGCAGCATCATATCAAAAGCATCAGTATCAGGACTTTGATTCGAAGATATCAACAGCCTGCTGTGTGGTCAGCAATGCCGACCATCACCAACAGAAGCAGCTGGACCCCGGCAATGCCAGTCCTGTGGCTACAATTTACAACTGCGACTTTGGTGTGCCAGTGTCATCCTAATACCGCACACTGCATGTGTCCACGTACTACACCAGTATAAGCTTGCCAATTTCCTCACGAAGGGAGAATGCTGTGCCTTGAAATCGCTTCCCTCCATTCGGTTTCTTGCCATACCGTACCGGTATTACATTTTGATGAGACAGGTCTAAATAGGGATATTTGTGACCCTCTCCAGTGAAAGTAGGCACTTGTCGCAGGTGATCATCATCGGTCATCAGTTTACTCAACTATTATCACTGCTGTCCATAGGCCTACTATTTTCAGAGATGTACATTTCAGCTGTTGTATTGTAAGGCCATTAACCCTTTCCTCGGTTGCGACAAGTGCCTACTTTTGCAGGAGTGGGTCACATTTTTTCGTGTTCTATCTTGCCAGATAAAAAAGGCAGACATCAGAGATGTTCCTGTTGAAAGGAGTTGGAAACAGACAAGTTTGCCTAATTTGAATTGCTTCGAATCTGCTGTAACCCTCACAGTCTGCACCACCTAAGCTGAGTTTAAGTTTTTCCTTCTGATTTTCAAAGGCGTGAAAGTGGAGAGCACTTCAATAAGATTGCGTTTGGAATCTTTTGCTGTGAGGTTCACACAAGAGTCATGAAGTCTCTAGTGATCTATCTGTAGCCCCTCTTCATGTGATGCCTCATGTGAGGGTCCGTGGGTTCGAGTCTGGTAGGAAGATATGCCTTTCACTTTCCTTAGAAATCTGTTATTATTTCATGCCCTACATGTGAGCAGTTCCTCCTGTCCAGCGACTCTTCATGGGCAATTCAGTCAACTGTAGAATGGCCAGATTGGTCTCAGAGCATGGTAAGGACACCAACAAAGGTGAATTGCCAATTGAGACATGTAAGATCGAGTGTTGTAGGTGTGCTGCAAAAAAACTGTTTCCAGCTCTCGTGAGCAGAATAACTCCAATCGACAATGGCTTTCAAAATATGTGCCTGATATGACACTCCACAGTCCTACTCAGTGTGGTTCAATATATTATCCGGGCCAANTTCTGTAATTGCTAAAATCATCAGAAGGACATGGAATTGTATCTTAGTGGTGAGTAAAGGAATTTGAAAGCAATCCTTATCTGCTTTTCAGTTTTTTCCAAACTGGATGTTCCGAATGATTTTCCAGGAATTTGACAAAGTGCGATATTCATGTAAAAATCCCAAAATTTGGGGGATGCAACATGAAATTTGCATCACTGGAATACTCTATATATCCCCTGACAACATTTTCCAGTGATTTTGGCCAGCCAAGCACATCCATTTTTACTACAAATGTGAATGCTTCATAAATCGCAAGGTGTACCCAAACTTTCAGCTGGCACTGTACATGTATGTGATATAAAAAGGATATTTTATTGATATTCTAAGTGATACGATTCATAATACCGGTACTTGCCAATGTTTATGATAACTGTCAGGTACGACACCCGTTCTCTTTGGTCTTAAAGTGTCAGTGTCTATTTCAAAAACCTTATATTATACACCATGATCGCAGTCGTTGTAAAGTCACAGAGACCTGGCGTTGCCGCTGGGATATCTAGCTCTTCCAACATCATGTCAAAAACATCATTGTCAGGACTACGATTCGAAGAAATCAACAGCCTGCTGTGTGGTCAGCACCAACAGCAGCTGGACCCCGGCAATGCCAGTCCTCTGTGGCTACAATTTACAACTGCGACTTTGGTGTGCTAGTATCATCCTAATACCGCACACTGCATGTGTCCACGTACTACACCAGTATAAGCTTGCCGATTTCCTCACGAAGGGAGAATGCTGTGCCTTGAAATCGCTTCCCTCCATTCGGTTTCTTGCCATACCGTACCGGTATTACATTTTGATGAGACAGGTCTAAATAGGGATATTTGTGACCCTCTCCAGTGAAAGTAGGCACTTGTCGCAGGTGATCATCATTGGTCATCAGTTTACTCAGCTATTATCACTGCTGTCCATAGGCCTACTATTTTCAGAGATGTACATTTCAGCTGTTGTATTGTAAGGCCATTAACCCTTTCCTCGGTTGCGACAAGTGCCTACTTTTGCTGGAGTGGGTCACATTTTTTCGTGTTCTATCTTGCCAGATATAAAAGGTAGACATAAGAGATGTTCCTGTTGAAAGGAGTTGGAAACAGACAAGTTTGCCTAATTTGAATTGCTTCGAATCTGCTGTAACCCTCACAGTCTGCACCACCTAAGCTGAGTTTAAGTTTTTCCTTCTGATTTTCAAAGGCGTGAAAGTGGAGAGCACTTCAATAAGATTGCGTTTGGAATCTTTTGCTGTGAGGTTCACACAAGAGTCATGAAGTCTCTAGTGATCTATCTGTAGCCCCTCTTCATGTGATGCCTCATGTGAGGGTCCGTGGGTTCGAGTCTGGTAGGAAGATATGCCTTTCACTTTCCTTAGAAATCTGTTATTATTTCATGCCCTACATGTGAGCAGTTCCTCCTGTCCAGCGACTCTTCATGGGCAATTCAGTCAACTGTAGAATGGTCAGATTGGTCTCAGAGCATGGTAAGGACACCAACAATGATGAATTGCCAATTGAGAGTAGAGACATGTAAGATCGAGTGTTGTAGGTGTGCTGCAAAAAAACTGTTTCCAGCTCTCGTGAGCAGAATAACTCCAATCGAAAATGGCTTTCAAAATATGTGCCTGATATGACACTCCACAGTCCTACTCAGTGTGGTTCAATATATTATCCGGGCCAAAGCACTTCTGTGTTTTTTTATGTGTGAAAACTTCACATTGTACACAATGTTATACAGATTCGATTGTTCGTACACTTATATGCTTTTATATTTGTTTGCACACAATGTATGTAGTTACTTATGTATGTCTCTTAAATTGTTATGCCATATTAGGCTATGTTATAATCTCAGTGCCATGAGGGCTATTCTGAGGTCATATGTAGGCCTACTTTTTAACCCTTGGTCAACGCATAGTTGAAAAAAGGTAAACGCTCAAAGTGCCTGTGGTGCTTCCCAGTAGCGGAAGTTCTGACGAAGAGTCGCCACGAACTGAAAGCATCTCGCAAACTCATCTGTGCCGCTGACCAGAAAATTACATCGGGTCCACCCCTAGCTGTCTAGTGTCTGTCGATCAGGCATTGTTACATCAATCAGTGGGCACTCTGAGCGGCTGTACCTTTAGCTCACCTGTGAGATAGTCGTCACGCGGTGTTCGTCGTCCGTCATCGTCCGTGGTCTGGGCACGTTTGGTAACCGCTGCTGGGGCTGTTGATCTGAAACTTGGTACATACCCCGAGGTCAGATTCAATTTTTCGCTTGGCCACTATCCAAAAACACAAAACATGCAACAACTCCTGAACTAATGACTGCATCATCTCCAAATTTTTATCATAGGTGTATCCAGTAAGGATACATAACATATATTTTGATTTGACCTTCTTTTCTAGGTCACAGAGGTCAGGTGGAACCTCGGAACCACCCCTGCAACATGTGCAATGCATGCCTCAATCCCCTTTGATATTGGTGGTGTTCTGAAAACAGAGAGGAAGCCTATTTTAAAAGCAATCCAACATTGGATAAACGACAGAGCTCAGCTCAGCCAAGTGCACAAAATGAGATTGAGCATTAATCTAGAGACAAAGCTAAAAATGTTCAAATGTGGGGAGATTTCTTCTCCCTGGCTACAGGTGCGTCAGTTAGTCTGTGGAGAGGCTTGGGCATTGTCAGAAACTTCCTTCGGGCCGTAGAGTGGATACCTAAGACGGTAGGCAGCCTGGTGAAATCGGCTTGATATAGGAGGAAGCTTACAACGATGAGTTCAGGTCTTTCGATTATATTTCACATATTGATGTAACTCATTGGGGGTGCATTGAAAATATAGTAGAAAGACCTTTCATCATTGGAAGTTTCAGCGAGGTTTGAGTAGGTGAAGTAACTCATTCAGTCATCACTCAAAGCTCCCTCCTGATATACATGTGTTGCTACACATGTACATCAATCATGACCCCAATGAGGAAACCAGGTGAGGGGTGGAATTGGATAAGGACTGGGACATGGAACTGTGTTAAAAACAATACAGATCCATGTGTATCTGTTGATACTCCCAATGCTTCTACCGAGCAGGTCCTAGCACAAGTTGCTTATAGCCGCGGAGTGCACGGAGTGCATGGCGTTGGTAGCGTCGAGATGTTGGCTCCAAACACTTCTCACGTCTACTGGGTTTAGGGCGGACTCACGGATAAGTTTAGTGGGATAGCCCCATGACAATGTTCCAGTGCCTCAGACGAACTGCAGAAGAAATACTTCCTCACATTTGACAAGCACAAAATTTGGTCATGATCTAGAGCCATTAGTTGCTCCATCGAGGTTGAATCTTTGGCATAATTTGTTTCTGTTGCATATTTCGTGCGTTCGTTATTAGAGTATACTTGTTCCTCTCTGATTTTCAAGTTTTTACATGCCCACCTCCCAATAGTAGGAGGTGGAGCATACTGCCCGCCTCCAATTGAAGTCGGAGTCGGAAAGCTGCGGATCCTCTCTAATATCTCATCACACAATACTACAATATAATGTCCTAGCTTGGTGTGAATTTTAACCTTGATTACCCTTGATTGATATGTATGTGTTTGCCAAAATTCTGACCATGGAACATTTTGACTTTAACATGTAAATATCATTCATACTTCTGGTACAGTTACACCCAGATGAGCACAAAATGGTCCCTGAACCATTTCTTTGTGACGTCTCAATCCGTGTTGCACTACTTCAAGGACGTCGTGACGCGATGACATTGTTTTTTGACGTCTTCGGTACAACCGCTCACAGCGACGGCCTGTCGGATGGGTTCCACATTGAAACTTCTCTTAAATGCTAACAGGCTGTCGACAAACAGTTGTTGATAAACTGAAGTAGATCTACTTGAATTATTGTCACACATGTCACATTTTCGTGTTTGCCTACTCGACATATGTTTTGCACCTCCTTCAAATTCTCCTTCAGTGGATATGGGACTGAATGGCCTCCTTCAACATGAAGGAGGAATAGCTATTGGATCATATCTAATAATAACCAGGCCAAATGTTGATGTTAGTAGAAATAAAGTCATCTCCGAACTTCGCAAATTTTTGACCCCACTAACCTCATAGATTTTCTCCGGCCTGAAAGCCCTCAACCTGCAGTCTCGGGCTTTCACGGCCGGAGGAAATCAACGGGGTTGGGGTCGAAAATTAACGAAATTCGGAGACGACTTTATTTTTACCGGTACTATCATTTTGTGTGTCATTTTTTGTGCTCTATGTTGGATACCAAATGTAGATGTGATGTTAAAGTTCAACAGCGATTTCTTTTGGCAGCCTGTGTTTTCTGAATGTTAATACTTGTAAAGTTTGCACATTTTCTGTACAAATCTGATATATTAGGTCGAAAGAAACATGAACTATGGTAGTAGTAGTAGTAGTAGGTAGTAGTGGAGTATTGTATTTTTGTCCACAAACCATGAAAAAATAGGGTAGGCCTATAGACCATTCTCAAATTCCCAGATCTGCGCACTTCCTCCGAAATTTCAACCATAACCTCGATCTGAAACCAGCTGACATGATGCAATCCATTACCGTATTCAGCAATGGTCGTGTCTGACGCAACGTCGTCGACGCCACTGTCGCAGGGCTGTCTGCGTCACGTCATTCAGCTTCAGACCGAGGTTATGGTTGAAATTTCGGCGGAATTGTACAGATCTTTCTCGTTTACGTCAATTTGAGAACGGTCTATTCATTGTGTCGACTGCCCTGCCATTTTGGTGATGTTGGTTCTACAGGTACGAAAAATGTGTGCGTGCGCACTTAATCTGGTGGGCAAACCAACACAGATGAGATGGTCGCGATATATGAATTTGCCCACCAGATATAACTGCTCGGCATGTGCATTTTGCAAGAAGTCCAAGATGGCGTGGGCTGTCAAAAAAAAGAACTGACATAAATAATTATCTGTGTCAATATTTGTGAACAGATGGGTCAAGATGTAATCAGGATATCAAGTTCAAATTAATGAATATCACTTGAAAAATGAGTAAATTTATAATAGTAATTTTCTCAAGTGTCAAACTTTGGAATCTCAGGCAACAAGGAAGGCCACAAAAACAAGCCGTTAACAATGTACCGGTAGGCCTACAGGTTTTTCAGATTTTGAAATGAAGAGTTTTATGTTATCATTCTTCGATCGCAGGGCTTTGCTCATGCTCCTCTTGAAACGGTAAGAGAGGAGCAAGACCAAAGCCCTCCATGGTCGGAGGATGCCTGTTTGTGTTATCTCAAAGTTTGCAAATTCTGGTCTTGACAATCATTTGTTGAGATCCAGGATACACAGACAATCCACATGTTCCAATTCTTATTTCACAAAATAGGAAATACCCATTTAACATGTTTCATGGGGGAAAGTCATGCAGGGCTCTCACGCTGGAGTTTTCAGTAGAAGGGTCAGAGACTTCTGTGTATATTTTTTCTGGGGTCAGCCCTCAGAAGTCAGGGGTCACCCATGGTCAGTTCACAGCATTGCCTGAATCTTCGTGCGTCGCACTGACTCCTGCTGGTTTTTATTGTGCTTCAGACTACGCACTTTGTGCGTACCGGTATTTGACCCAAGACCTCGGGTCTTTGAGAGCCCGGAGTCACGTGAGACACCGCACTTGGGGATAAAGTCCGGCAACATCTAACTACGACGACCCAATGGAATGCGAAAGTTAGGAAATTGATTGTTGGATTTTCTACGGATCTTTAATCACACACGGCTCTTGAATAACTAGTACAGAGTGCGAACAATTCGAGGAATGACCCGGGGAATGACTGCAAGTGGTTGACAGGCGTGATTAAAAACTGCAAAGTTCTGGCAAATTATTATATGACTTTTGCATTTCATAGGGTCATAGATAGATGTTGCCGGACTTTATACATTAACGTCATTTTATTGCAAGGGTAGGCCCCTATAACATTTAACGTTGAACGATAAATGACAAATTATGACTGCTTCGAGCCATACCACACACATAAGAGTCTTAATTGTCTTGTTATTGAATGAAATTGGCCAGTTCAAGGCAGGTGATCCGAGGATGCAGAAAACATACAACAGAAACGATAGCTATAGATCCATCGTCAATTGGGCCAAATGGAAAGAAATCATACTTTTACCATGATTTGTGTGAAACAAAATGTACTCTTTTTGTTCTTGAGGCCCAATATCATGAACATGTGTGCATACTGTCAAAACGGCATGAATGACGTCGTCGTGGAGTGGAAGTCACGTGGCGCACAGTGTTGTGACGCTGTCACGTCATCCTGCCGGAGGACCATGAGCGGGCTTGAAATTGACGAAATTTTGACATGAAAATCATTAATTTCTAGAGTACCGGTATCACGTAAAAAACTGGGCTTTGCCATACTTCGGCAAGCTGTTTGTCCAGTAATTCAAAAAGCCAAGTTTTTTACTGAAAAACTTACATTTTATGAGCGGGCTTGAAATTGACGAAATTTTGACATGAAAATCATTAATTTCTAGAGTATCATGTCTTTGATTTTTTATGTCTGTACCAAAATGAGTTCGGACTTAGTTTTATTCATTACAACTTAGTCTTTTTGAAAATAACCTAGTTTCTATCGATGAAAACCTAGTTTTTTAAAAAAGACTAAGTTGTTATGAATAAAACTAGGTTTTTATAGATAAAAACCAAGTTTCTATGGAAATAACTTAGTCTTTTTTAAAAGAAACTAAGTTTCTGTTTAAAGAAACTAAGTTATTTCGAAAAAGAATAGGTTATTCTTTAAAGAACCTAGTTTCTATCGATAAAAACTAAGTTTTTCAGTAAAAGACTTGGTTTTTTGAATTACTGGACAAACGGCTTGCCATATTTTATGCTCAACTTGCAATCTCTGTTTGAGTAAAAAATACCCTGGAAAAACTTTGTAAACATAGGAACACTTTTAACCGTTCATGTCTATAGTTTAGGCCACAATTATTTTATTTGTTGTTTTACGGATTTTTCCCATGGAAACCTCTGACAGGAGGGAGGAAAATAAAAATAAAAATAATTCTATTATTTGATTATTTTTATTATATTTGTCGAAGCATGTAACAGGCGGCTATGAAAAAAATAAAAATGTACAAAAATATTCTAAATTTTATGATCCTTTTTCATTTATCTGCAATACAAGACATTTTGATCCAAAATTTCATGTATTGCAGTCAAATAATAAAGCGTTTAGGAAAATCGCGTCCCTCCGAAAATTCAGGCGTTTTTCCCTATTCGCCAGGCTTATTTTCGATTTTTTGGACGGACCCAGGACATTTTTTGGAGGGACCGAAAATCGCGTCCCTCCGAAAATTCAGGCGTTTTTCCTATTCGCCAGGCTTATTTTCGATTTTTTGGACGGACCCAGGACATTTTTTGGAGGGACCGAAAATCGCGTCCCTCCGAAAATTCAGGCGTTTTTTCCTATTCGCCAGGCTTATTTTCGATTTTTTGGACGGACCCAGGACATTTTTTGGAGGGACCGAAAATCGCGTCCCTCCGAAAATTCAGGCGTTTTTTCCTATTCGCCAGACTTATTTTCGATTTTTTGGACGGACCCAGGACAATTTTTGGAGGGACCGAAAATCGCGTCCCTCCGAAAATTCAGGCGTTTTTCCTATTTGCCAGGCTTATTTTCGATTTTTTGGACGGACCCAGGACATTTTTTGGAGGGACCGAAAATCGCGTCCCTCCGAAAATTCAGGCGTTTCTTCCTATTCGCCAGGCTTATTTTCGATTTTTTGGACGGACCCAGGACATTTTTTGGAGGGACCGAAAATCGCGTCCCTCCGAAAATTCAGGCGTTTTTTCCTATTCGCCAGGCTTATTTTCGATTTTTTGGACGGACCCAGGACATTTTTTGGAGGGACCGAAAATCGCGTCCCTCCGAAAATTCAGGTGTTTTTTCCTATTCGCCAGGCTTATTTTCGATTTATTGGACGGACCCAGAACATTTTTTGGACAGAAGTGGGCAAAGATGTAAAGAAGAGAACGAAACAATCTTTAGCTTTCAATGAGGATATTTATTTATTCGAAATTCACGTCATTACATCACATCATCCTAGGGGCTTAGGCCTAATTAGGCCTAGGGTCTAGTCATCAACATGATCAAACTTGTCACAAACAGACACAGACACCTGTGTTTACAAAGTTTTTCCAGGGTATTTTTTTACTCAGAAAGAGTTGCAAGTAAACTCAGCATAGGCCTATTCATCCCAAATACACAGCACCATCATATTCACAATTACCTATAGACAAATCCAAAATTCCTGAAATCGTAAACAGAACCTCGACCTGAAACCAGCTGATTTGTCGATGTGACGCAATCCATGATTCAGCAATGGTCGAGTCTGACGTAACACTGTCGAAGTCACTGTCGTCACATGGTTGTGGGGTTTTCTGCATCACGTCATTCAGTTTCAGACCGAGGTTCTGTTTACGATTTTGGCGGAAGTGCGCAGATCTTTCTCATTTTCATCAATTTGGGATTTGCCAACATGTATAATAAGCAAAAAGTCAATCTCCAGAATTCACAAATTTTCGACCCCAACCGGGTATGGCACGCCGTTTGTTCATTATTTCAAATAAACCAGGTTTCTTATAAATAAATAAACTTGGTTTTTGAAAAGAAACTAGGTTTATTTAAAAGAAACTAGGTTTTTAAAAAGAAACCTGGTTTTTTAAAAAAAGAAACTTGGTTTTTGAAAAGAAACCAGGTTTCTTTAAAAGAAACTAGGTTTTTGAAAAGAAACTTAGTTTCTTTAAAAGAAACTTGGTTTTTGAAAAGAAACTAGGTTTCTTTTAAAGAAACCAGGTTTCTTTTCAAAAACCTAGTTTCTTTTTTTCTTTTAAAGAAACCTAGTTTCGTTTAATAAACTTGGCCTTCCTTCTTTTCAAAAGCCAGGTTTCTTTTTAAAGAAACCAAGTTTCTTTTCAAAAACCTAGTTTCTTTTAAATAAACCAAGTTTCTTTTCAAAAACCAAGTTTCTTTTTAAAGAAACCAAGTTTCTTTTCAAAAACCTAGTTTCTTTTAAATAAACCAAGTTTCTTTTCAAAAACTTAGTTTCTTTTTAAAAAAACAAGTTTCTTTTCAAAAACCTAGTTTCTTTTAAATAAACCTAGTTTCTTTTCAAAAACCAAGTTTCTTTTCAAAAACCTAGTTTCTTTTAAATAAACCTGGTTTCTTTTCAAAAACTTAGTTTCTTTTAAATAAACTAAGTTTCTTTTCAAAAACTAGGTTTCTTTTAAATAAACTTGTTTTTTATAAAAGAAACCAAGTTTCTTTGAAAAGAAACTAAGTTTCTTTGAAAAGAAACCAAGTTTATTTAAAAGAAACCTGGTTTATTTGAAATAATGAACAAACGGCGTGCCATAACCGGGGTCTTTTTCAAGTGGAACTTTACAATCTGAAACTCCATGAGGTCTTTTCTAGAGTTTCAGATTGTAAAGTTCCACTTGAAAAAGACCCCGGTTGGGGTCGAAAATTTGTGAATTCTGGAGAATGACTTTTTGCTTGTTATCATTTGTGTGTCAATTTTGTGCTGTTCTGTATCTTTGGCGAACATGTAGTTCACAAACATATAAGAAGTACAGCGTGTACTGCATACACAGAAGCGTACGGGCCCGGCAAAGTTCCAAGAAAGTCCAACCTTGACAAATTTGTGAACACCAACACAAATGGATGATAGAAACTCAATATTTACCTAGGCCTAGACATTATTTGGGAATTAGGCCTAGAATTCTTGTAAAAATTGGAACGTCTGTCTATACCGGATCTCATTCTCAACAAACAAGACCAGAAGGTCACGAAAAGATACTTTGTATCCGGGTATCATATCTTTTGTATCTATTTATTCTCCAGGAAGTTTCGATTTTGTATCTTTTGAGGTCAACGGGTGACCCTCCCCCCACAAAGACAAAACATTAACAAACAGTCGCAAGATATCATAAAAGAATAATCACAAAGGGATCTCAAGCCTGCCGCACACGAGAGAAATTAGCTGATCAAAATGTCAGGATTTTTACTCAGGCAGTTTCCTCTCATGTGGCAGTGTGCGGTGAAGGATCTAAAGCCCAGCGCACATCGACCTTGCGACTGGTCATTGCGGCAACAAGTGGCACAATCCAGTCTTCAATCTGGAGTGCGCACATCGAACAGGCAACCGAACTGAATGCTACACGGAAATTGTTAATGTCTTCCGAGCGGACCACTCGGGATTCCTTGCTCCACAAACAAAGGAAATTCATTGCCAGAGCACGCACATCAACAGCGACTGAAGAGAACTAGAAGCAACAGTCAGCAACGAGTAGGACATGAGCAACTGGCTGGAACTAGCGGCAACGGTCGGCAATAGCGTTGCCGGGCCTCGCAGATGGATCTGTTTGATTTGAGTATCTGATCAGTTGCTGCTGTTTCCAGCCAGTCGCCCACCATTGCCGGAAACGCCATTGCCGGTAGTTTCTTCCAGTCGCAAGGTCGATGTGTGCTGGGCTTTACAGACTGGATTTAAAACCATGAAATGGACAGTACACTTCCATGACGACGTGCCATTTTCTGCCATCGTTTGGAGCACGCTCTACAGCAAAATGACACGAATCAAATGACACACTCCCGCCACACGTGGTGAGGTTTTTTCTTTGCGAGGAAAAAATATCAAACATGTTGAATATTTTGCTCAAGGGCAGTTGAGGCAAAAAAAACTTGCAAGAAATTTGCCGCACACGAGAGGAAATTGACTGAGTAAAAATCCTCGAACTATATTTTGCTCAGTGTTCAACCAGCATGCACCCATGCATCGAAAACGACGTCGTGAGTCGCAGTTGCTGTGCAACATGGTGTAGTTGTATGTCGGAAAACAATCTTTCCACGTAATAAATTTCAGTTTGTCACCTGGCCTCATAGTTACAAAAATGCCACCTTGAGAGACTGACTGACAAACGCCACACAGTCCAATGACCAATATGCTACACCGTCTATCTATTGGAGGCAGGCAATATGCTACGCCTCCTACTAACTGGAGGTGGGCACATAAAACCTTTGAAAATCAGAGAGGAAGAACTTGGGAGGGGAGGGGGATTTTTCCCTTTCTCTGCCCTCTAACACAAGTATACGGTACTTTAATTATGGGCACAAGAAATATGCAACAGAAAAATCACGCCAAAAATGCGACCTCAGTGGAGCAACTAATGGCTCTTGATCATGACCAAATTTTGTGCTTGTCAAACGTGAGGAACTATTTCCTCTGCAGTTCGTCTGAGGCACTGGAACATTGTCATGGGGCTATCCCATTAAACTTATCCGTGAGTCCGCCCTAAACCCAGGAGGCGTGAGAAGTGTTTGGAGCCAACTTCACGACGCTCTACCAACGCCATGCACTTCGTGCACTCCGCGGCTATAAGCAACTTGTGCTAGAACCTGCTTGGTAGAAGCATTGGGAGTATCAACAGATACACATGGATCTGTATTGTTTTTAACACAGTTCCATGTCCCAGTCCCTATCCAATTCCGCCCCTCACCTGGTTTCCTCATTGGGGTCATGATTGATATACATGTGTAGCAACACTTGTATATCAGGAGGGAGCTTTGAATGATGACTGAATGAGTTACTTCACCTACTCAAACCTCGCTGAAACTTCCAATGATGAAAGGTCTTTCTATGATATTTACAAAGCACCCCCAATGAGTTACATCAATATGTGAAATATAATCGAAAGACCTGAACTCATCATTGCAAGCTTCCTCCTATATCAAGCCGATTTCACCAGGCTGCCTACCGTCTTAGGTATCCACTCTACGGCCCGAAGGAAGTTTCTGACAATGCCCAAGCCTCTCCACAGACTAACTGACGCACCTGTAGCCAGGGAGAAGAAATCTCCCCACGTTTGAACATTTTGAACTTTCTCTCTGGATTAATGCTCAATCTCACTTTGCACTTGGCTGAGCTGAGCTCTTTATCCAATGATGGATTGCACAACACAGGCTTCCTCTCTGTTTTCAGAACACCACCAATATCAAAGCAGGGTTCAAAGTTCATGACCATTTGGTCTAAAATGCGATCTGGATTTTACTCTGTGCGACCAAAAAATTTGATGTCCTAATGCATTTTGTATTGTGTGCAATTTGATTCTTTTGGCCTGTTTGACCAAAAATCTGCTTTTTCAGAATATGAACTTTGATCCCTGCAGAAGGGCTACCCCTGCTTGAGGCATGCATTGCCATTGCAGGTGTGGCGGGTGTGTTTCAGAGGTCAGTCGTACTCTGTTAGCAGGGCACGTTTCATAACGATGAACACCGCGTCACGACTACAGCTCACAGGTGAGCTAAAAACTAATATGTGACCCGCCACAGCAAAACCTGTCTCAAGTCGCACAAGATATGAACCAGGATGAACCAAAATAACTCCAGGAGATAAAGGAAGAAATGTAATCACTCAGATTTTACAAAGACAGACAAAAAGCCCAGGCCTACATGTACTTAAATTGACAAAATGCTGGTTTCAATCTGCAACTTCAGAGCGACTTAATATTCGTTTTGCGGTGACGGGTCACAAATGTGTCTTTGGTTCCAATTTTTGCATATTTCACAACATTCTCTCAAAGATTCAATGCCTAAAATGTCATCTCTATAACACGAGTCGATCCTCATTGCCACCGTCGCCCATAAAGTCCATTCCCTTCAGTGAATTATCAATCTGATTTCCTTCAGCCAGAGACTTGAAATGCTGAAAAACAGAACAAAGGCAACTATAGAAACTGTTAACGAGTCATACAGCATTGATTATCCTAGCTCTAGGCCTACTCCTCCATAACAGGGCTTTGGTCTCGCTCCTCATATGCCCCCAGACAAAGTCGGGGAGCTCATGAAGGGGAGCGAGACCAAAGCCCTACGTGGGACGATGTATATATCCCTCGGTACAAAGTGTCCAAAACGTCGCAGGCTGCCTGTCGCTGGATATCTGAATAGGTAGTTAAAATGTGGCCAGTTCAGACCTTGTACTGAGGGGTGTCAATCCCATGCAATCCAGATCATGCTACTTTGCTGGCAGAGATGGTTATTTGAATGTCATCCATCCAGTCACACGGACTTTTTGACAGCTGGACTGTTATTGCCAAAAAGTCCATGTGACTGGATGGATGACATTCAAATAACCATCTCTGCCAGCAAGGCAGGCCTACCCGGCTCTACATCTGGGTAGGTATTAAGAGACTTCGCCAGAGACTCGGCAGTGGGATCAAATCTTGGGTCCACCGACTGCTAGCCAGAGGCTCTTCTCCATGCCCCAAATGGTGGTGTGTCTTTTACAAATTTCCAACCGATATTGAACTGTTCTGACATTCTGAGTGTTACCAACTTCCCGCTGATCGGCTATACCCTGCTGACAACTGAATTCGTGACTCAACTGCTGAACTTTAACCCTTTGGCTGTCACCGTCGACCAAGGGTCGACGAGAAAATACTACCCCCTTGGCTGTCACCGGCGACCCTGGGTCGACGAGAAAATAGCACCACCTGGCTGTCACCGGCGACCCTAGGTCGACCATACATCAAGTGCAAGAATACACTGTTTTCATTCTGTTTGCAGCACACAGTCCTATTTTAGATGCAACCAGGGGATTCCCGCTGGTTTTCCGGATATTTTGGTATATAGAACACTATACATTGTACAGTGAGTTTTGGAGCTACACGTGGATGAAAACAAGGTTCAAAACTGAATATTGATGAAGTTCTTGCTGAAATTCTTATGATAATGACTCGAGAGAGGAGGATACCCATCCGATTTCAGTGGAAACGAGGAGATTGAGTGATGATGGGGTAATGTTGATGATACTTTTGACCTTAGGCATGGCCATGCAAGCCCTGTAGGCTTGGATATGGAGGTGAGAAACCTGATGGAAAAGCAAATTCTGATATATTCTGATTTTTTGGGGGAAAAAGTCATTTTCATGCTAATTTTGGTTGATATTAGGGTATATTTGTGTGTTTTGCAACAACACCCATCAGCTTACACCATATCTCTAGAAAAAATTCTTTAAAAAATTCATATTTAGAACTTTTTCAGAGAATCGGCAAAAATTGCACGTTTTTGTCACATTTTGACAGATTTCACCCAAAAATGAAAGCGGCTTTACCCAAGTGTTTCATATCATTTGAAAGTTCAGATTATACCCAATAAACTTTTTCTTTTGACCAAATTGATCTGAGTATTCCTTAGAGTTACATTAGGCCTTCAAAGTTAGGAGGGCAAAAACAGTGATTTTCATCAAAACGACCCCGACAGCCAAGGGGTGGTATAATTGAAAACGACCCCGACAGCCAAAGGGTTAAAGTTGAAAACCGAACAAAGTGAGATAAAGCTGGCAGTCACTTCTACTCCAATATTGCAGCATAAGACACGAAACCAGCTGTTTTTTGGAGCAGTATTGCCATCTATGATTAAGAGATGTAACTATTCAACCTTGCCAAGTGTGACCCACACCGCATGGCTCCAACTCCAGAACAGGTTTTAGACGATTTTCAAATTCGCAGATCTGCGCACTTCCACCGAAATCTCAACCAAAACCTCGATCTGAAACCGGCTGACGTGACGCCATCCATGATTCAGCAATGGTCGAGTCTGACGCAACGTCTTCGAAGTCACTGTCGTGGGGTTCTCTGTGTCACGTCATTCAGTTTCAGATCAAGGTTATGGTTGAGATTTCGGCGGAAGTGCGCAGATCTTTCTCATTTACGTCAATTTGAGAACAGTCTATTCTACTGATGTTTTAATTCCATTTTTCCTGTTCTGATCTGTCAACTTACCTGTGAATTTTTAAACTCTGAATACAAGGTGAATAGGACATGGAGGGATTGAATTTTACTCTTGTGGACGGGGATATCCAGGATAGCTGGAAAGAGAGAAGAGAGCTGTGAAATAAACTGACGTCATGGTCCAAATATTGCTTTTTCTATCACATGAAGTATTGGTCTGACTGGAACTTCTCCAAGGAACTCAAGGAGCAGCTCATTCAGCACATCACTTGATCCCCTCAGACCAGTTGAGAGCCCTCAGACCAGTTGAGAGTAGGGCCTACAGAGTGGTGACTCCGTCGGTTAACCGTTACCTCTCTGAGGTTAGACACTCAACACTCCACAACACTAATGTGACGGAGGCTTTTATATAGAAGTTCTTCACTGACATCACAATGATCTCGTGACTGCAAAGGATCAACCATGTTGGCCGTCAAATGGCCGGCAACGACGTCAAAACTGTCACGTCATGACATTTTGATGTCAGGTTCTGTGTGCTGACGCTGTGTTCATACCGTGACGTCGCTTGACATTTTGACGGCCAATATGGCGGCACCGTGTCAACATGGAAATGTGACATCACATGAAGAAGCTCTATTGCGCCTTTATACAGCGCAGTGTCAAGGCATTCCCCAATCTCTCCAGAAACCTTTCTGATGAACTCAAGCACCTTGTACAGTACTCAATTTATCCTCTCAGATCATCAAGACGTACTGGACGAAGCCGCCGCCATCATCCCTACTTACCACAGATCATGTCGACGTAGGTGGCTAGATCACAATCTATCTCTGCCGTGGGAAGACCAACTTCTTTAAGGAGATCCTCAAACTCTGGAGGCCATTCTTGCATCAGGGTTTCAATATCTGGCATATTTCTGAAAGGTAATCAAACATTTATCTTTTGTACTTGTATTTGATTTTTCCATCAAGGCTCTAGCCAAAGCATTATACGCCCTGTTAAGTACGGAAGAGGTCATCTCAAGCTACTCATGTTCCTCACTTGGATGGGGTCTTTTACTTGCCCTTGCAAAGGCACAAGGTACAAGGCACCGCGGCTTACTGTCCCATGCGACGAACGTGAAGAGCCAGGAATGATTAACGCCAAATGACCTGGGCTGGATTTGAACCCGGGACCATATGTGACCCTCCACCACTAAACCAGTCGCATGTCGCTCTTTAGCTTGGCAGGTTGAGACCAAGACCGGGTTGCATCAGCTATGCTCAAAGTTAAGTTTGAGGTTGACCTCAACAAAGTAATATGATTTGCCATTACAATTTGAGGTTGAGAATGACTTCGAGGCTCGCTTGAGAACAAAGTCGACATCAAGTATGACTGGTACAACCGGGCCTAAATGTTCGGGTCACTTCCAATGTTGTCGGTCTGTTATGAATTCTGTAATAATCTATTTCTTCCTCTTCTGGTGTCATCTTAGTTCATTGCGGCTCACCTTCTGAGCGACATGCGACTGGTTTGGTGGTGGAGGGTCACAGACATATGCTGGCTTAGCAGACGTGATAACCACTCGGCTATCAGCACTCCTCAAACATTTATCTGAATAGAGGCCATAATAATCAACCTGCAGATCAATGTGCCTTCTCTGCAGCCAATCTATCTTGCAGAAGAAAGCAAGCTCCTGATAGGCCTCCAACATTCAGGAAGTCTGCACCTATCAAGGAGACCATTTGACATCTACTACTTACTTTGTATAATGAACATTAGGTGGCGGCTTGGAACGATGTAATTCTGTTATACTCTCGATCCAGCTGTCGATAGCTTTGGGATTTTTCTCTGCATTTTGTACACTTTTGATGGACTGAAAACAAACAGAAATGTACCGGCATTTAATTCATTGCAGCTCAGAGTTAGGTTCAATCATCAGTCAGACTTGCTGTCCATGAGAAGACAGGGCAACTCACGTTGACAGCACAGGTTTTCTCTGCGAACTCCAGTGTTACTGCCCAATTTCATCTACGGATGGTCATAAAGCAAGCAGCACACCAGGCGATATCACAAGTGAACTACTTGCCACCGATCTTCTCGCCAGCCACCGCAGACTAGGCGATAGCGGCTCTGGTACACACAAATCCCAAATTGATGTAAACGAGAAAGATCTGCGCACTTCCGCCGAAATCGCAAACACAACCTCGGTCTGAAACTAAATAACTTGACCAGAGAACCCCACGACCGTGAGTTCGACGACGTTGCGTCAGAGTCAACCATTGCTGAATCATGGATTGTGTCACGTCAGATGGTTTCAGATCAAGGTTGTGGTTGCGATTTCAGCGGAAGTGCACAGAATCGTCTATAGTTTGACCTGTGCCTATCATCATGACAGGCACTAAGTTAGTGGCACCTGACAAATCACAGTTTGGTATCTGACAATGTCCTTCAGTGCTAGCAGAGTCTACACGATACAACTTCAGTTATACAACAGCATCCAATTTTAATGTAGGTCCAAGTTTGATCTTGTTAGATGAGGCCGTCCATACTATCCAACATCACACTCATGTTGGGTGTTGTTGAAAAAGAATAAGCATGTTTATTCTTCATCCAACAGGTTGGTTGCTGTTGGCACATGGTTGGAGACTGTTGAATGAGCCTGTCCAGACGATGTTGTATCGTGTAGACTATGCTTTTAATTTGTGGCTTGTCATACACCTGCCGAGAGCTGAGCAAAGAAAGTTACTGTCAAACAAAGAATGTTCTCACCATGGCCTTGAGATTTGTTTGTTTTGATATTGACCTCAGATGAAGGTCAAGGACGGTGGGATCAGATTGTTTAGCACACGGCTCATCGAGGACTTTCAGGCCGATCTCATCCTGTGCGTTGTCTGGACGGGTGATCTTTATAAAGGCGTCGATATCGCCAACGGCAGGAATAAAATCTGGGATGAACGGCTTGAGTTTGTGTTCGAGTTCGATGGCTTGGGGGGTGTACCTGAAATCAACACAGAGGGGTTTATAAAGTGCCCTTTCACACATATCGTATGTATCAGTTGGGAGACAAAACTACCGTTAGACTAGAGGCCACCACCAGTTAGCAGTCCGAGAACCACACGGAATTGACATCACCTGCATAAGTCACGGCCTCACGTCATTCTTGATGACCATGAGGCCAGCATTTCTTCTCTGTGACGTCAAATTCCATGACGTCCTAGGACCGCTTACTGGTGGTGGCCTCTAACGACAGGAAAGTCTCCCTTTCGGCCAAACACAGCTAAATTCATGGAATTCACACTCAGTTGATGATTTCGGCAATTTCTTCCTTCCAATTTCCCATGTTGATACTTTTAAACTGGGTTTTGAAACGCAATCCCGGACCTCGTAATCCCGGGATCATAAATGTGTGGCCGTCCAGGAAAACCCGTCGGAAGTCGCTGAGTGATCAACAAGGGTTGTCAGATTGCCTGTGCATTGATCTGCTACTGTTCACCTCTTACGTAGTACATTTCAGCTATTGAAATGTGCAGGTTCACCAAGGTTATTAACACTTTCCTCAAACGCGACATCCGACGGGTTTTCCTAGACCACCTCACAAATTTGTTCTTAGAAGTTAGAGGTCTTGTAAACTCGAGTCCTACCTTGTAATATACTGGAATAGTTCTTTAATCTCTGGTGAAACAGGCAGATGGTCGTAGTCCCCTGGGTCGTACGCGCTGGAAGAGCAGAATGATCAGAGTTCATCTCTAAGTTTGATGCATGCAATGGATGATATGGAAGAGGCCTTCTCAAGCTACTCATGTTCCTCACTTGGATGGGGTCTTTTACTTGCCCTTGCAAAGGCACAAGGTACAAGGCACCACGGCTTACTGTCCCATGTGACGGACTGAAGAACCAGGGATGATTAATCCCATATGGCCCGGGCTGGATTCGAACTCGGGACCTGCTGTTTGTAAAGTGGAATAGGATATAATAACCACTAGGCTATAAGGGTTCCATTCCTGTATAATCTGTAAGTTACCCTACCCTTCTAATGCAACTCCAGCCTCGTCATCATCTTCATCATCATCGTCGTCATCATCATCATCATCTGTATCGCTACCATCATCATCATCATCTTCCTCATCGTCCATGAACTGTTGCTTCTGTTGTGGGGTCAGTTTTTGTGGCCCTTTTTTACCCGGACCACCCCCTAGCATGTCAAGTCGAGACTGGTCAGGACCCATGGATGTCTGAAGAAAATCAGATTGAAATACTTTAATAACGTAAAACTTTTATGAACAGCACTTTCGTTGTGTAAAACTCTAAGGCCGGGTTCACATAGAGCTACACGGTACATGGATATGCTGGCGAACAATGGCTTCGCAAAGGGGTCATGACCATGAAACCTTTGTTTGCAAACTGTGTCCGTGTAAGTGTAGCTCTATGTGAACCTGGCCTACATGTAAGCATTTCATACTATTAGCCAGTATCTCAAAAATCTTTCTGGGAAACTCAAGGAGCAGCTCATTCAGACTCGAGTGATCCATTCAGACCAGTTGATAATACAGAGTTGCGACTTGACCTGGAATCGAATTCACTGCCTCCAGGTCACAAGTCCAATCCTTGCACCACTCCCACCCAAAAACGATTCAGCTCTTTGGCTGTGAAATACCATCTCGATGACCCAAACGAGATGCAAATCGTTGGTCACAAGACAAGTTCTTGTATCCTCATCACAAATTCAATCCTCGGAGAAGTTCATCCAAAGTACCTACCACAGCCGCCATCATCTCCGGCTGGCCGGTGTCGAAGTCCTCCTCCGAGTTATCGACGTCGGTCATCCTTGAATCGGGCGGGGTGTTCCCACGGCTTCGGCCTCGACCTGAAATCAGAAAATGACGACGTGAATTCATGAGGAAAAACAAGGAAGATGCATTCACACCTTAAGTTTCGAATACAATACAGGATCCAGAAACTCTCAAAATGATATGTAACGTGCTGTCGATAATGGAGAATTCTTAAAGGTTCGTCAACTTCACAACAACGATATAGGACGCAAAGGAACCGCAAGCCTCGCACCATCAAGTTTTAAACTCTCTCTGTCCCAGGCATGAGAGAGTGCTCGCCGTGCCATGCTTCAGGTAACCGGTATTTCATGGCCAGTCTCATGCCTAGCGCACATCACATTTGTGACTGGATACAAGCGGCATGTCACTGCTGAGTTACCTGGCGACTGGGAGGATCTAGCTGAAACTGGAGGCAACTGATCAGTCGCCAGAAACGGTCGATGTACGCACCCACCCGACTCACTGGAACTGAGAAACAGTGCCTGTAGCAATGCGCTGCACATGGTCAACTTTCCAGCGACTAGTTGTATCCAGTTTCATTCAGTCCTCGCCACATGTAAACGGGCTTGTGACTAATCAGTGCCAGTTTTCTTTTCTGAACAAAATTCAGTCACATCAAGTCTCAACAGTACCCGGATCGGATGCTAGCTGAGCTGCTGCCAGTCGCTGGGTCGATATAATACGCAGTCAGGACAATGCCTGATTGGATGCTCCTAGATTTTCTGAGTTGCTAATCTTGCGCTGTGCGTGCAGCACGTAAATCGTCCGTGACCGATCTGGAGCCATGTTCCCGAAGCCCTCGTTAGGTTAACGATGTCGTTAAAACTGGGAAAATGCATAGCGTAATGACATCGTTAACCTTATGACGGCTTCGGGAACATGGGTCCTGATCAGTTGCTTCCAGTCACAAGTGCAATGTACGCCTGGCTGTAGTGGTTATGGATTGACTTCAGCCTGATGACCACGAACATGATTGACTAAGTCCTGATCATTGCTACACAAACTAATCTCGCAAGATTGTTAACCGTCAACCAAATATCATCAGTTGAGTTACTGACCATTTCACACGAGTCGAAAATGTCAAGGTGAACCACCTCCATGACACTGAAGTTAAAATCAACACGAAATTGTTATGAAAGCCACGCCCTCAATGATTAGAATACAACCAGGTTAACCCGAAACCTCTACGTGCCATCAGTGCGTCATCTACGAAGCTCAAGCAAAATTCAATAGAGGGCGCTCACCTGCTGAGGTTTTAGGTGAGGAAGGTGACGGCACTGATGGTCGGCTGGGAGTGGAAGCGGAAATGTCTGCCTTCGTGTCCCGATTGACCGAAAAGTTGTGCAGAAGAAGAGGGTTCATGTTCACGGCTGTATGTGGTCGTTCCAACTCCTCTTGATGTCCGTCCGGCGACGCTGGCTCCGGTTGCATCAGGTTTGCTTCAGATTCATCCAGCATCCGAGATACACTTCTAATCAAGGGGTCTGGTTCCATGGCTACATCTGACCTGGTGTCTGGTACCGTGAGCTCATCTTCACCGTTGCTTGATTCTAAAGACGTATCACGGTCCACACCAAGTATGGCATCCTTAGAGGCAACTGCAGGTACGGCATGCAGCTCACCGGGTTTGACACCACTACGCGCTGCCAAACCATGAAGGACCTCTAAAATCTGTGCCTGGGCAAAGTTCTCAATATCCGTCTTCGGTGCTTGCATCATCTCCTTTTTCTGCCCTCTCGGCGTGTCGTGGAAACGTCGCAAAATGGTGGCATCTCCGTCCTTCGTGAATGTAATAATATTGTCTTCGGGGACGCCAGATTTGTCTCCGTTCGTTTCATCACCGCTAGTCAACTGCGGTAATCCTTTCCCGTATCGCGATTTGGGTCGGTCCTTTCTCGCGTCCTCGTCCAAGTCCATTGAGTCAAGTGACTTCGTCACGACAGCGGCAGTGGTATGTGGACACGGTCCATCATGTTTGAGACAGCTGATGGCATCCATCAGTCGCTCGCTGAGTACCTCTGGGACGCCAAGCCTGTCAAGTCCGTCCTGGGTCAGTTTACTGATCTTCTCCAAGTCCACGTATCCTAAACGTTGCAGGACAACCAAGAGAATCTTGTCCAGATCATGAAGAGTAGCCCAGGTGTCAAGGTGGGGGTCCACAATGATGGTGGTCAGTTCTTCCATGGGGTTCACAGAGGTCATAGCACCAGTCATCTTCATATCAGAAGTCACGTTTATTCCAAACCTAGCGTCCCAGGATTCTGCAATCGCAACCTCAGATGTCTGTGACTCGACATGTGGGCACGGACCGTTCATCCGGAGACACTGAATAGCACTCGAAACTGCTTGGATCAAATCAGATGCGACGCCTAATTTCACCAGTTCTATTTCCGTAAGGTCTGCAACCCGATCAAGCGTGAAGAAACCTAATTGTTTTAGAAGCGTTAACACGTTATCGTCTAAATTATGTAATTTGGCCCATGTGTCAATCATGTGGTGAGGGTCTGATTCCGATTCCGAACTTGAATCAGATTCCGGGTCGTCAGTCCGTGGAACCTGTCCAACAGGTGGCATATCGACATCCTCAGTAACCTCATGAGCGCAAGGTTTATTCAGACATTTTACAACGGCTAGAATTTCCTCCCTCACGTCTGGCGGTACGTCGGAATTTCCAAGACGTTCTAGAAGACTGTCTTTTAACTCTTCAACTGTGCCTCCGCCGCAGCTATTCACAACTTGCATTGCGTCCTCGCTCAAGTTGTGAAGAGCACCCCATGTGACCAACTCAGTTGCTTTGTTCAAATTTGCGTCAGTCACGTCATGCGGACTGGACGAGGGATGAATGTCAGCCGGACTGGACGAACGCCGGACTTCCGCCGGACTTGCTGCGCGATGGACTTCAAGAGCACCAATAACAGACCCTTCACCTGACAGTACCGGTACAGCCATCTGGTGGCTGTGATCAGAATGAGAAGTAACGTCGGAATCTCCGGAGTCGTCACCAGGTTCTCCAGGTCCGGCCATCTCAATATCATCGTGACTGGAATCCCACATCCGGATGCCAGAAAGCTCCAATCAGGAGAGGCAATGTACAGGATTAATTTTCAGTTTTCTTGGCTAGATGTCCTTGAAATTGCCAAGGTTTAACGCTGTGTATCCTCAGCTTGGCATGTTTTCCACAGTGCCAGACTACGTGGTCGCATCTGGGCATTTTGACCAGCATCTAAATAATGTCCCAATTCTCTCGGTACAATTCTGAAACACATCCAAGTCATGTTTAATGGACAAATCCTTCACCACCAAGCTTCACCAAGCTTCTCCTTTGTGAAAAACATTGGTAAATCTACCCATTCCCAATTTCAGATTCTGAATCCCTTCTCCAGCTCCTCAAGAACTTCACAAATGGGGTTCAAATTCATGAAGATTGTCCAACTTGCAGAATGCCTTTTTAGATTACACGCCTGTTGCAAATTGGTTAGTACCATCCAAGAAAGTCAAAGCCACACATTCAAATTAGACTCGGGACCCAGTCGTTGTGTCGCTCCGGCCGCCGCACTACACTCCACAAACGACTGGGAAAGCAGGCTGCAAAATCAGCGGCTAGCGTACCGACGACCACAACGACCATCTCGACCAATGAAATTGCCCGAAAGCAATCTACTAGGGGAAATCTGGCACACTTTTGATTGGTTGTTATTGATGAAATTTACCAGAGCCTCTCGCCCGTCTAGAAACTTTTCAAAGTCACTAGCAGCAGGATATTTTTTATCCGTAAGTACTGCTTATCGCACACAGCATCGAATTAGGCACCAGGATACCGTCCTTGACCTCGAAGAAAGTTGCGATATAATCAGCTGATTTGGGCTAGGTCCACAATTAAATTTTCTGTACACGTCCTGTACATCGACTGTACATACATTTTGCCAAATAATTCAAAAACTACACATAGGAGCCGATTCAAATTTTCACAGGCTCAAGTGGCATTTGTTGAGAATATCATATTTGAATTTCATTAACTTCCAATGATTCTAACTCTTTTTATTGGCAATTTTCTCGGACAATGTAAATATCATACGAAATCGCCGCCATTTCACAGCCCTGAAACCAATATCCTTACACCCCTGCCGGGAACGGTAAATATCAGGCTAAAATAAAACGGGCCTAGTATGTTTCAGACTACTATATTCCGATCTAAAGGAGCCAATTCTGAATAACCTACCCCAAATTATGTCTTGATAGCCCACATTTACATGTTACAGGGTGTTTTTATTACGCACTACCAGCTTGTCCCATGGTCCCAGTGTACAGTTTTTCCTGGACCTAGCCCATTTGACATCTTGCAAAGAGCAGACGACGGCCGTTGAAGACGCAGTTTCTGATTGGCTGAACTCATTCACATCCGTTGTTGCTGTCGGTACGCTAGCCGCTGATTTTGCAGCCTGCTTTCCCAGTCGTTTGTGGAGTGTAGTGCGGCGGCCGGAGCGACACAACGACTGGGTCCCGAGTCTAATTCAAATGCACTATGAAGCTTTTCCTACATGTACACTGTATACAAGTTAGATGGAGTGGTCTTAAGACAGGATACTCTATATACACAACGAGAGGCCGTCAAGTTAGACGCTGTGCCATAATTTAGGCCCCTGGGGGTCGTATTCATAAATTGGTTCTATTGTTAGGACCGTCTTAGGCCGGTTCCAAGTACAGACTGTACTTGGAACCGGCCTAAGACGGTTCTAATGATAGAACCACTTTACGAATACGACCCTGGGAGTCAGCCAGTTCCAGATGTTGGTTTTTGTAACCTCACTCATGAAGAATTTTTTTGTCTTGTTTCATTTTCATTCAAGGACAAAGTTCTGAATCTGGCATGTCTGGAAGAAGGAAGACTTCCTCAGTTTCATTTTCATTCAAGGACAAAGTTCTGAATCTGGCATGTCTGGAAGAAGGAAGACTTCCTCAGTTCCTGACGGACAAACTTTCACAGACAGAATCGAATGCAGAGTTTATTGTTACGGTGCGAGGCTTTCGGTTTTACAAAACAACAGGCTTGATGATTAATTTACAATGAACAAAACCTAAAACATCAAGCATTGTCAAGACAGCAAACTGATGAAAAATCCTCTTTTCATTTCAGAATTATCAAAAATGGCCACTATGGATAAGTTATTTGACCAAAATTTTCATCAATCCTTTGTCGATCTGTTTTAAGTTTTGTAGAGGTGTGAACCCTGAACATATCACAAGTCAGTATGAATAAGACAATCTGAACTGTCATGATGAGCAAGAGATAAAATCCACTTTGCCAATCAACATGCATCCATTTTTTCCAACTTTCAAGTGCTGTTGAAAGTTAAATTGCGCCAAACGTGGTCCTAATGCATCACAGTACACAGTCTTTTTCAATTCCATACTTTTTTTGTAAATTATTCACTCAGACATGTCAGAGTATTTCATGAAAAAGTTGTCTTGCTATCGCAGGCAGGCATGACACAAATTCAATTTTGATTAGGAAATGCAACAAATTCCAGTGAAATTTTGATATACTGATCATCAAATGTTCAGAGAACACTAAATGAAATTATGTCTAAGATGTTAGCCTAATACCTGGAGCAGGCCCTCTCGGTGTGGGCGTGTACGTACTAGCAACCTCCTCGGCGTCAGGCACGTCTAGAGATTCGTCGTAAGGCTGGTTCTCGTGCAGCTTTGCCTAAAATGAGAAGGCCCTCAGAGCATTATAGACGGTAGGATTATCAATAACATATCCAACATAGAGCAGAAAAAAACGACACACAAAATGATAGTACATACAAGGAAAGTCGTCTCCGAATTTCACAAATTTTCGACCCCAACCAGGGTCTTCCTTCAAGCAGAGATCCCAGAAGTGAAACTTTTGGTATCTCTACTAGAAAGTGCCCGAGGAAGAAAATTTGCGAAATTTGGGAACGACTTTGCTTGTACTATCAGTATCAATCACATACAGAACTTGACTCCATCATCTGATACTAGTGATAGTGATACCAGTTCTCTGACATCAAACATTAGTGATAGTGATACCAGTTCTCTGACATCCAACATCTGACATTCTCTGATTATGAAGTATGGATGGAACGCTTCCAGAACAGAATTTCACAGACACTGCTCCAGCAGAGAAATCCACAATACAACAAGGAGTATTTCACTCTTTGAGTTGACTCAGTGAATTTTTCATGATTTTAAGTGTATTTCACTCTAGTACCCGTCTTATTACAGGCCATAATAGTCTCAGTCTGTTTGACAAATCTGGATTGGGAGGAACAAGGTATTGTGAAACCACAGGCACATGGGACCCTCTCAGTTGGGGGTTGGGGTTACGTAGGGTACAGGTGCATCAGCTAGAGTTAGGGTTGAGGGTTATAGGCCCTACCAAACTGAAAGGGCCCATGTGCCTGTGGTGAAAAAGTGAGTAAAAGTAAATTCACACAACAACATGTTGAAGTACAACAGCATCAGTGGCAATAAAGATATGCGGCATCGGAGCCCCATAAAATAAAGGGTAGCCAGAGTGAAACAAGCCCCCCCCCCAGTAGTAGGCTACACTCTTGACTCCAGAGCAGGCCTATAGCTAGCATAGGGACAAGGGGGCAAATGGCCCTCCCCCAGGCAAATTGTCCAAAAAATGTTTTCCAGGCANACGCATGTGCTTCAAGGTAGTTTTTCTCCCAAATGATGACAAATACTTGTTATTTCGGCGTGATCAACGAAAAGAAGCTTTGTTATCAATTGTATATTGTTATATTTACATATCAAGGGAATGAAATATCTTCTTCAGAAATTAGAGCGGAAACGGCCAAAAATAGCCTCTTCCAAGCTCTCAAATTGCTAATATCTAAAAAAATAGGCCACAATATTTGCCAAATACCACGCAGACACGGGTTTATTTATTATTATACAAAAATCATACCCTACAAATTTCAGCTCAAAAGGTTATACCACAGCTGAGAAAATCCGCGAACATTAACCGTGACAGAAAATCAAGGATGAAAATAATGGTCACTCTAGTGAACCAATAACTTTTTTTCTCATTAAGTCCTGAAGTTGACATAAAGTGATCTTAAAAGATGAAATTTTGATGATTCTCATGATATGCAGCAGTGGGGCGTCGAATGGCGTCGACGATGTTGATCGGTGTTTGAAAATCGGCCTATTCTGCCTGTTCTGAGCCGCCATCTTCATTCCACTTCCAAATTGCGCTAGGTTTATGAACGATAGGGCCGCAACTGCTGGGTCGAATTTGCAGTCCCATACATCAATCGATTTGTTTTTCTTGCCAGTATCATGGCGATATAAGTTTCATGGCGATATTCCCACTACTTCTCGATATTTTGACCCGTTTGTAACACTTGCGCGCGAGTTTGTGTACAAAGTGTAGTTCTACGATTTGTCCGCCACAGCGCTGTGTATTGCGTGGTCGCGTCGATTTTTCGTAGGGGTGGTAGCAACCTCTACGTCCACGTGTTCAACCGAACTTTTTTCCCGTGAGATTGTGTGCTGGAAATGTGGATGTTTTCTGTTGCTATATTTGACTAAATGTAATTTTATTCATCTGACGGACAATAAATCTCTGTCATCATGGAATAAACTGAGGACAGATGAGAACTCTCTGAGAGGCTTGTCTCCCCAGAACAAATAGGCTGATCTTACGAAAGTAGCCGAAGCTTTATCGGAAATTCCGAAGTCGCGGACTCACTCATGCGGTGTGTTTGTTTAGTAATTAACACCTCGTTAACACCTCGTTAAGCCCATACACAATAGGGATCGGCGGTGGCGATGATGAAACCTTTGAAGTGACCTCGCTGTTCCTCCTGTCAGTGTAATTCCTCCAAGACCTACACTACACATGTACAGCTACAGGCTACTACAGCCTCCAAGCCAAAACTTAAGATAGAAAAACCGGTCACACACAGCAGCATGCAGAACAGAAGCCACAGCCAGACATGACAATTGACATGCACTGACTGTCACACTGTGCGACTGTCTGATTGATGCAGACACTCTGATTGCACTGACACTCACTGTGCACCTCCAAATGTACACTGCACTGCAATGCTACTGTACATTGCAGGTGAAAATCAGAGACACTTTTTCTGCCGCTGCATACACGAATACCGCAACAGTTTTCGAGGTGCGTTGACAATGTCAGCATTCTACATATACTAAATCTACTATACATCAATAAATAAATAAATTCCCCCGACCCTGTTATCGAAATGCAGCTTTTAAAAGCTTACGTTCGCTTTATCTCCCCCTTCGTCCATCTGTGTGGAATGTCACTAATGCATTGTGGGATTTGTTGACGGCAGAGCTAGCCGCGCTCTTGGCAACCTGCCGAGCCATCGGTTCGAATAAGTTTGCAGTTGTATTTTTACAACTAAAATCTCTATCTTCCTATACTTTGGGAGATTTTGTTAAGAATGAACTCAGAAATTTAGCATCAGATGTCATCAGATCAAAGAAAATTGGCCTTAAACAAATCGGTAGAGGTGGAGCCATCTCCAAAAGCCTATGAGCCACCGACGACCACGACGAGAGACTCACTTCCGTTTTATCGCATGGGGAAAATTTGACAATAAAATCCTGTTTTACTGGTCATCTTAGCAAAAATGAAACTAAATACGCTTCTGAACGTGGTTCGCAATTCGTTTACTTCACAAAGACGTAAGTTAGACGCGCGATCATCAGCCAGAAGACCGTTTTTACAAGCATGCCAAAAAGGTTGTATTCTTTGTATTCTTCCATGTACATGATGATGTACATCAATGTATGTCACAGGTTATTGTGGTTCGACACTATACGAGGGGATCACAGTTCCTAACACTTCACTGAGAATGTATAGTGTGTTAGGACCTGTGGTCCCCTAGTATAGTATCGAACCACAATAACGTGTGTGTGTATGTGTCATACAGTGTGTGTCAAAAAAAGAATGCATTGTTCCTTTACAGGCTGTCTTTGCTCTGCAACCAATCAGTTAACAAATGCTGAAGTGAGACGAAAAAGATGTGAACTCTTCCAAAAGGAAAAGGAGCGTCAGTTCAACCTGATTCGGCAAATTGAAAAGATACAAGTGTTTTACAAAGGACTGCCCGATGAATGTACCCTTATCATGAATAAAGGGTTTTCTACTCCTTTCAACTGTGCTATGCGTAAGTGCCTGCAAAATTCATAAGCAATGCATAGATGTCAGTCAAGTCGACTTCATCAGGCCAAGGCCTATGTTGCAAATTAGTATTGATACCGCACGAAATGATTGGTACCTTTTTCCACCAATGAGACAATGTTATTTAAGACCGCCACCACCTCACAAGGTGGCGGTCTTCATTGGTTTCACTGGATTTCTCTCTCTCTCTCTCTCTCTCGATCTCTCTCTCTCTCCCTCCAATCTGTGGTTTCGGCAGGATAACTCAAAAAATAGGCCACGTATCGCGATGAAACTTTCAGGAGTTGTGGATATGCATGTTACACGGAAACCTATTGATTTTGGGGGTCATCCGCCAACAATGAACTGTTTAATTAGATAAAGTCTGTTGTCCTAACGCATTTTACCTTTGCCCATGACGTCAACAACCCATGACGTCGGGCCTAAGAACGCAGCGTCACCACGACGTCGAGCATGACGCTGCAGCGTCACTCGCGGCAGCGGGGTTTTCGCTGACGTCATCGCATCTCGGATCAAACTGTGACGCCACGCACACCACCACACTGCTCCCCAGTGTCTGATAGCGACGCCGTCTGTCGGACTTAGCTTACTCTACAGACACTGCAATAAGTGGTCCAACATTTTGTCCACCGGCTGATCACATGACTGTCACATGACGTAACGCCAGAAAAGTCTTCCCCGTGCTGCCGTCAAATGACGCAACGTCACAGCATCAACACAGCGTTTTGTACGCAGTTTTAACGTTGTCGGCAGTCATCAGCCCTCTCTACAGCCACCTTCAGCAAGCCCTGTATGGACGATTCGCCTTGTTTTCAGCACGGTTTTCACACCAGACCAACTAGGCCTACTTGTGTTCAGAAACGGTGAGAGGTGCAGTGATTTGTTGAGTTGTAGGCCTATGCACGCAGTGGTCAGTACGGGCCGCTGAACTTTTGAACCGAGAACAGGATGGCAGCCTCCATGGCTTCATGTCATGATGTATGCGTGCGCAACCAACAATTGTATGTTCCAAATTGGAACAAAATGGATGCCACTTGTGCGTGAGGTTTCAGGTGAGCCGGATACCTTGCGTCACGTGAGTGGCACACCACGTTTCAGGTCCTCTGGCCGATCAGCGATCGAAGTGAATTTGGCCCGTGCCGTGATGTAGGCCTACCCGTATAAATTTCGCGAAAAATGACACGCACATTTGTCTGAAATCAATAACATTTAAATGGTCATGACCCGACAAGTTTACCAATTGTGAAATTTAGTAGGCCTAACTTTGAAAACAATAACCCCCTGCTCTTGGTTGCCGCGAAACACACAATCGCACTGTAAAGCCATTTACTACATCATAGGCCTAAATGTAGGCCTACACTGTAAATGACGCATGTTCAGTCTCAATATCATCAGTTTCCATTGCCCTAACATATTTACAAAATTCATCAGTGAATTTTCAAGGGCGGTCTTCAAATTGACTCACAAGTCAATTTCTAGTTTATTCAATTCTTTTAAAACAGATATTCAGGAACTGTTGATGAAGAGGTCAGCGCTGGCTTTAGTGAATGGCGAACCTTGGGACATGCACCGCCCCCTGGCAGAAGATTGTGAACTAGAGTTCCTTCACTTCAAAGATGAAAACCCTATACATGCCAATCAGGTAAGAATAATTATGCGAGAAACTAAGTAAGCGTGGGTTAGTCTAACTAAACACCCTCAGCTAGTTTGTACCTTTTGGCTCTCTCTCCATTTTGTGCTCAATGAAATCCATGTTTCTTATTCACTTTGCAGGCATTCTGGCGATCTTGTTCCTTCATCCTCGGCCACATCCTGGAGACAGCTTTTAAAGACGAATATTATATAGAACTGTGTAGCTTTCCTCCACCCAATGGTTTGTGTATTTTCCTCATTTTGAATCTTTTACATTGGCCTTTTGTTTAAAGTACTCTTGCAATAAAAGTACATGTAATTATCTTGGTCGTTGTTGACAATTTGATAATAGTGTCAATTGTTGTTATCTTCAGTTCGTAGTGGGAGTTTCGTCTATGACGTAGACCTAAAGATGGAAAACTGGTCACCAACGGAAACAGAACTTCGTTGTCTGGGTGGTATCGGTTATCGACTGATGTTCGCCGATATGAAATTTGAGCGGTTGGAGGTTGATGCAAGTGTTGCTGCAAAAATGTTTGAGGATAACAGGTGGGTGAGAACTACCCGGTACTGTTAAAATTTTGGTTGGGTCAGGATGTACTTTACCTTCGAAGTACGACTCATTCTTGCAGCATGGACTAAATCCTGATTTCCCCTAATTGATGTTGCACCTCCATTTCAGATTCAAATCAGCTCAGATACCAGCCATTGCTGCCAAGTCTCCGAGCAGTAATCATGTGACGCTCTACAAAATGGATGACACTGTTGATCTCAGTCAAGGGCCAATGATTGCATCAACGTCACTAATCGGAAGATACACTGTGACTTCAGTAAGTTGACCAAGATATTCTCCAATGCAAGAGTGTTTATGATTCAAATCAAATACCGTACTTGGATGGTAGAATTTCATCTCACAGTGAATCTTGTCCTATTTTCTTTTAGGTACACCCCATAGAATCCCCAGATCTTGGCAAGTTATATCGAGTACAAGGTTTAGCCATACCACAACAAACTAGATTACACTACTGGCCGTATGAAAATATACTAACTCCTAGAGCTACCAAATTGGTAAGTTGGCCTCGGAGACCTGCAGGCTGCGTAAATTGCTGCAACTTGTTTCTGCAGATTAAATGAAGTCAGTGGCGAAATGCTGATCTGTCAGAGGTCCAAATCAACATGGTTGAAGTCAACATTTGTGCATTTCTTTTTATTTCAGAATCCTGCTCAGTTACCAACGTTACTAAAGTCATCCGTGATGACAGCGTCAGAGGGGGTGCCAAGTTGAGACACGGACTAAAATTGTTGTAAAGAGACTGTGCATAGATCAGATATCCCTCTGGATTCAGTGTTCTGGATAAACAGAACTGCACTTGGATCAGCTATCAGCTACTCTGGTATGTAGCCTTCGTCATGGTACCGAACCGACTGTACTGCCTAAAGCAGAAGTTGAACAATATCTTGTGTTCATTTGTAGTACAATAGCAACACCTTGCATCATGCATTTGACTTCTCTATATATACATATATAAATAATGACACATCAACTTCCTATTAAGATTTTGATAATAAAAAAGGAATATCAACATTGACATCTCTACGAGTTGATCCATGGTACAATGATTTGTTTGCATTTTATGGAGAAACTTCGTAGCACACATGATGTGCCCTGGAGTAAACGCCAGTGTTGCAAGACAACTGAAATTGGCACCTCCATTTTGACTCATATAGTGCATGCGTACAGCTGTCATAACCGAGGCTACTCCGATTCTACCCCGGTTCCGTTTACATTGCTTTTAAGAAATTTGTAAAGTCTGGCAACATCTATCTTCGACCTAATGGAATGCGGAAGTCATGTAATGTGACAGAGCTTTGCGGTTTATAATCATGCCTGTCGATCACTTCACGACTGTTAGAAGTCAATGCATGTAGTGGAAAAGGTCCGGAACGAAATTTGATTGGTTGGTGCCCTATTTGGAATATAATAGGAATTCCCTGACACATTAAGCCATGCACGTCGACATGGTCGAGGCCTACAAAAGGAAACCACAGTATTAACGAGACGTTCGTACAATACAACTATTTGATTCCTACCAAATATGGCAAACAATGGTTTGAAGACAAAGAAGTTAACATAGGTATTTTGGGCGAAAGGATTTTGTAAAATCTCCGACAGCTATCGGCAATACCACAATGTTTATATGCAGCGGGAATTCCCTTCTCCATGATAACGTTAATATTGTTCGGCGATCTTATTCCAAGATTCAGTAAATTCAGTAAATTGCATCAACTCTCATGCTTCCGAGCCAAACTGCCGGAATTTTAGTGCCGAAGGTTGCATTTTTCTCAGTTGAGTATTATAAAATCAAGATAATGTCAACGTCTTGCAATGGATAAACATGTTTAGAACAATTTGAACCTATTGGTAATCTGAAGTTCGATCTGATGACTTCAAAAAATGCATTTGAAGTGTGATAAATTTACAGTAGAGGCCTCCTGCGCATGCCCAGATTGATTTCTTCCGGTCGTCAATAATATTCTATTGGCTTTGCTGTGGAGGTAGGCGTCGACTACGCCGATTTGGCTGCGTCACCGTACTATTTTTAGGACGGCTTTCCCCATGTTGTGGCCGTTCTCCGAAAGGTGACGCCTCTATAGCAAATTCCCTTCCTAACAGTCGTGACTTGTGGTCATTCCCCGATTGTTCGCGTTGTCCGCCGGTCATTCAATAGCCGCGTGTGATTAAAGGTCCGTGGAAAATCCAACGATCAATTTCCTACCTTCCGCATTCCATTAGGTCAAAGGTAGATGTTGCCAGACTTTAACCTGATATGGTTCTGACCCAGAGGAAATTAAACCGGGTTAAATTCGTGTAATGTAAATGTGGCTTTAGATTAACTTACTGGAGTAACTATTTAGCTCGCACTAATTACAGGCAAGTTGGGAAGAAGAAATCGAACCACAGCCTGGCACAACGGCTGTAAAACCCTCATCAGTGTTCCAACCCTAACAGTTAGGTTTAAACCCTTGGGTATATCTTTGCTGGACTTGGATCCACCACAAGAGGCAGATGATTGATTACTATTAAAGGAGCACGGTATTGCTACTTTTTCTCAACAGCCGGCGCCACTGCGTCACTCTCCAACCCGGGGACTACTACGTTGTTGGCAAATTGACCCGATTTTCTACGTACATTTTGCAATGCATTTTTGTAGTTCATCTTACTGCTGCTAGGTGGCTCCCTCTACATCAGCAGTCAACGCATTTGCGATCAAATACATGTACCTTGCTCCTTTAACACGGTGATATGAGGATCCAACTTCGGCATCATTTTTGAAGTAAAATTTCAACAGCGTCGAAATTTGATCCACAATTAGTTCATGGTTACTAGTGCCACCTGTTGTCTAGTCACAGTACTGTTAGTGCCACCTGTTGTCTAGTCACAGTACTGTTAGTGCCACCTGTTGTCTAGTCACAGTACTGTTAGTAGCCCAATAGCAATTAAAGGAGCTGGACGTCCAAGTTGTAAACACTCACTCACTGGTTCTCTATCCACGCAACGCCTGCGGTTCTGCCACCTATTGTCAATGATTTGTACTGACATGAATATCGGGAGTTGCACGAGTTGCATTGGACCACGCACCAGTCTAACGATCACGGGCACTACTGGTGTTGCTACCTTCCCGAAGGAATAAAACTAGTTTGCTGGCCACTGTTTGTAAACAAACCAGTTTGTTATACAACTTGGACAGCGAGCTCCTTTAAGCTGCCTCTAGAGTCCCTTTAATACAGCAGGGCCTACGAATCTTGGCCACAGGACCACATGCATCACCATTTGATTTATAGATCTATTAACCCTTTCACTGCCGTAGTTGACGATCGTCGCCCCCTCTAGCGACTGCCGTCAGCAACACAAAGAAGGTATGTTTAGTTGGTTCGGCTATTGACAGATGGCGCCTCAATCGAAATTACAGGAATTCGCCCGAGACTGCCGTAGGCGACCATCGACGCCCTATGCAGAAGGTACATGTTTAGTTAGTTTGGCTATTCATAGACGGAACGGATAACCAGAAACTCAGCAGTGAAAGGGTTAATTAACGATTTAACAATAACTCAATGAGACGATCACGTGTGAGACAGCCTTGGAAACCCGCCGGATGTCACATTTGAGGAAAGCGTTAAAATGGCCTTGGTGAACCCCCACATTTCAATCTGAAATGTACCATGTAACAGGTCCTTGTTTACTATTCCTCTCCCTTTTCTTCGCTTCTATTTGCACTTTATTTTATGTCTATACGTTTACTGTATCTCTTCCTATGTAAATGGTGTAACATTTGTATGGAGCAATAAACATTCGTAATTCAGTAAACAGTAGCAGATCAATGCACAGGCAATCTAAAAACCCTTGTTGATCATTCAGTGACATCCGCCGGGTTTTCCTAGACCACTAACACAAGTTCTTTCACAAAACGATAATTTCTCACATCTTTATTGCAACACAATGTTCTTATTACAGTACATATAAACTTTGATCTAAACTGAATGACGGTCCTTGCCGATGTGTTCCAACAACCGCCCACAGGATACATGACGGGAGTGTCAAGCTGAATGGTTGCCGTAGAAACTCGTTTGGTTGAATACTCCACACATCAAGTTGTCACAGGTTTTTGACAACTTCCATAATTCACTTCAAGGCAGAAATGGAGCCATGGTCGAACCCTGAAATATGTAATGAAATGAATGTCATGAAATTTTAGAAAATTGGTATTCCAACAACGGACTGAGCTGTGAAAGCCATGAGTTGTCCGACCAGAGGTCAGGGGTCAGATCCAACAACCTCATTCATTTTTTTCTTTTCCCACATGTACCCTACTATTACCACATTACCACATGGAGAAGAGTGGAAGACCATGATATAATTCAGAAGCCTGCACTGGGGAACTCTCTCTCTTCAACATTCAGCTCTTCTCAGGCACATCTGGTCAATAGACGATATCACTCCAAAAGAGTGCAGCACCTGACAGGACAGCATCATGACGTCCCGTACGTCAATTCATGATGCCTTGGGGTGAGACGAAAAAAATCGTTTCACGACGTCATGATCGCTGAAACAACCGGATTTTTTTCGAGTCACGTCATGCGTTCAGAAACGACATGCAGGACGTCATGACGCTGTCCCTCTTTTGGAGTGAGGGAGTCTATTGTGTATTAAGGCGCGTTCACATTAGCACTTTAAAGCGATCTGAGACCGACCTAGACAGTTAGTGCGCATTACCCGTTCAGACTACAAAATGTTTTATTGCGATCTCAGGCCGGTCTAGCGAGTCCGCTTCTTGTAGCGATCTCAGGCCGATTCGGTTAAGGGCCAACCGCGCTGACTGGATCGCTCCAAACTGTTCAGACACATGTCTAGACCGGCCTAGGGTAGCTGAATCGGCCTGAGATCGCAACAAGAAGTGGACTCGCTAGATCGGCCTGAGATCGCATTAAAAATTTCGTAGTGTGAACGCGCCTTAAACTAGACCGGCCTAGCCAATGCGCATTCCCGAATGCGAACTGGGGAATTCGGCCTCAGATCGGTCTAGATGTGAACGCGGCTTTAGTGATATGTCCTCGCCCAAAACTACCATGAGGATGTGACGTCTGCCCATGACTGAAAGAGAACATATTGAGATGAGGTGAAATGGGGATCGACAGAGGACAGCGCACACTGAAACCTGGTCCTAATTGACGCCTTTTGTGTGGGAACTTGATCAGGACCGGGATGTAAGTTTTATTTCAATAGTCTTAACCACTAGTGACACCTACTGAGGCAGTGAGCTAGGGTCCCCATATGAAAATTAGGCCTCTGCCAGAAGAAAACGTGAAATACTGCTCGACACACCCAAGTTACTTTTCTGCATTTTGTACAGTACCAGGACCAAAAGAGACAAATGTGGCCACTCTGGAAAAAGCAGGCCCCTGTCGTAACCAAAGGAAGGGTTAGCGGCTTTTCGTCTCTGCAGGTTCACAAATGAAAACAGTAGTGGACAGCAGTGATAAAGTAGCAGTGGACAGCAGTGATAAAAGTTGAAAAAACTGATGACCAAAGATGATCACTTGCGACAAGCACCTACATTTGATAGAGCGGGTCACCTAACCTCTCTTCCACCAGCCTTCCTTCTCCTGGATTTAATCTCCATATGGCCTTCACAGCATCTCAATTTATTTTGTTCCCCGAATCAAAGGAATTGAATGCTTGTATGAACTGAGCAAGTCAAACTACCCCTTTGAAACAGATAACTAGTCTTTTTGTAGAAGCAGCCTCTCTGATCTTCACACCTGGGGGTCTTCACTGAAAAAAACAAATTTTATAGTTAATTCCTCATGGCCATTGAAGTGTGTGGGGCATATTGATTGATAGGCCTGATTTGGTTTGAGGTTGGTGTGTGAAAAACTGGTCAGTCATATCAAAGTCACAGGCGTAATTAAATACAGTAGAATCCGCGTAAGTCGTCACCGTGTAAGTCGGATTTTTTGTAACTCGTCGATAAAATGAAAGTCCGAATTTTCTGTAACGTTAATTCCATTAAAACAAGAATCCTAAGTCGTCAAATATAAGTCGTCAAATCGCCTAAGTCGTCGCACAATGACGGGTCCCGTGTAACAGAAATTGCAGGTAATTCCTGTCTCTAAGTCGTCAGACATAATGGTTTCGTTAACGGGCAGGTGGACGTCGCAAGTAAGTTCAGCTCCACCCCCAGCACGGTCCTTTTTCCCATAATTTAGGCAGAAAGATTGATGGAGAGGGGATTCCCTGCGATTGTCTTGCTGTTCCATCGCAGACGCAAATGATTCTCTGTGTATCTTATGTCGTCATTTTGCCGACATACAGTCATAAGTCGTCAAAAATGATGACTTAGACGTAAGTCGTCGTTTTGACGACTTACGCAACGTATGCGATAGTCGTCATAACTCTAAGTCGTCACAAAAAGCTTGGTCCCGAGAGTGACGACTTACACGGATTCTACTGTATTCTGCACTTATTCCATTTGTCACCCTGCCCACTTCTGAGGAATGCAGTCATCAACAATTCCTTTGGGTGAACTACGCCGTGATTAGAGTCCATATGGTACCCTAGTCGGAAATCAAACTCTGGAAATGACGAGTCCACAGCTGTTTGATGAAATTGTGGCACTTCATCAGAGCCTGGTGGTATGAGAACTATCCAGACATCGATGACAACAAAAATAGTGCCAGTGGCACTGTGCCCGCTTGGCTTGAAGCAGTTTGGCCCCCTAGTGGCAAAGTCAAGAATCAGATTTTGCCAAAAATTCATCCGAGTTGTTACAGCCTAGAGGTACATGTAGATACGGGCAAAGTTTCAAAGCAATAGATCAAACCGTAACAAAAAGAGCCAATTTCGTAATTTCAGGCGAACTTTGACCTCTGCGACCTTGAAAAGTAGGTCAAATTAAAAAATTGAATACTATCTTATGTATCATTATTAGATATACCCATGAAAAAAATTTGACAAAAATCCATCTCTTGGTTAGGGAGAAATAGCACTTTCAGTGATTTTGGTTTTGGCCCCCTAGTGGCAAAGTTAAGAATCAGATTTCACCGAAATTGTGTGTGTAAGTTGCTATAACCTAGAGGTACTTGAGTACAAAGTTTCAACACAATAGTTCAAACCATTATCAAAATATAGCCCTTTGAAATTTTTCACAAAACGCCCCCTAGGGGCCAAAATAGGAATCCAACCGCACTCAAAATCGAACTCGACCTAGATCTTAGGCCCATATATACACCCACCAAAGACCAAAAAGATCCGTCAAAAAATAAAGGCGCTAGAGCGCTAACAAACCAAAAGTTTACGGACGTACCGCCGTACCGCCGTACGTACTAACGCACGACAGACCACCACTAAATGACCCCAACCACAGCATAAGCCCTGCTGGGCCTTGCGGCCAAGCGGGCTAAAAACGAATGCCTACTTCAAATAAACAAGTCAAACTCTTCCATTGCCACCGATGGCTGACAGACTGAAAAAACACCCAGCTCCTGCCACAAAGGTCTAGAAAAAATATCCAGCTCCTGCCACAAAAGGCCTAGAAAAAATATGACAAGGACCTAATGAATGATAGGGACAAGGTTGGGGGTGTTAATCAACGTGAGGCATGCATGTATTCCTTAAGTTTGTCTCTGTCACCCCTGACGCTGAAGGATGCTACATGGTGATTATTCAAAAGTCCCTCATTAGAGAAACGGGCCTGAGCTAGCTTTTTGTCCAGGGAGGTGATTTGGTAGGGAGGGTGGATAGGGCTGTGGGGGAACTGCACCCTTTGCCACCTTTTGACTAAACTCTGCATCAGCGCCACCTCAGTGATGCCCGTACGCTAGCTACATCGATGGAAGGTGATCGGTGGTTCATGGATTGTTGATAAGACAGGGAGAAAAGTTGAACCGAGAGATGGAACGGAACAGGCCTTGTTCAACTGAACTGAACATCACAAAACGAATTTTCAAAGAAAGAACCAAAGGACCATGCATTCATCTTCTAGTTAAAGTATTCTTGTACACAAAATCAGAAGATCTTTTTGTATTCTGCCAAAAACAAAATTACTGGACTTCTCAAGTTGTGTATTGTCAAATTCATATTTTCCTAATTAATCAGCAGCAATTTCTGTGTAAGAATCTTCATTGACAGTTGAATTACTATATATCCTAAAGCATGAATAAAAGCTTATCATGGTTCCTGCACATTTTTCTCAACTAAAAATAAGGACTTTTCAGAGACTTTCAGGACTGAGTTGTGCAATTTTTAAAGACCTTTTCATCCTTGAAGGCTGCATTTACCAAGTGGCAGCCATTTCTTTGGGGGAAGCCTGGGAAATTGGGTACTGGTACTCCTCTTTTTGTGGAACACAGATATCAAGATTTTCAGACATTTTTGACAAAGCCTGAAAAACCAGTTTTTTTAAAGAAGACGAAGATTTCAAGGGCTGCAGGACCTATTAAGTAGCTTCCAACACATGCATTCTCAAAAAGCTGATGTTCTTTTTCAAAGTACGGTAATTTTTTCACTCATTTCTCATTCCTTTAACACAAATGACGAAATGGGGAATTGGTGGAACTGACGTCATGACGTGGCACTTCAAGTGGTTACAACATATTGTCGCAGATGAAGATTTCTGCAATTTCATTGCTTTCCCCTTAAAACCTCAGGTGTATACCTGTTGCCATGTGCTATCTGACAAACCAAAAAAGAAATCAACGTCACTGACTTGAAAACTATGGACATGAGAAGTAGTATGATTGGCTAAAAGAAGGTTTATGGAGGAGTAGTTATTTAATATGGTACTGGTCTTTGTGGACAAATTGCAATTTGGCACTTGCAGAGGGCGTCTGGCTACATCTTCAAACCAAATCAAAACACATTATGGCTGGTACCGGTATTTTAGAATGCTCCTGAACGTCAAGGAGTTCCTCAAGGCTATTGTTCTGTTGAGAACAACAGGAGGAGTTGAGGAAATTTTGAGTGAAATTTTCAACTTTGATCTCTGTGACCTTGAAAAGGTGGTTAAATCAAAAACCCCGGATTTGTTGTAGTCACATCAGAGACCCACCATGAAAGTTTTGTTATTAGTAACGTTCAGGAGATGTGATCGAAAGAAGGTTTTCCACAGATAGTGTTAACCAAGGGTAGCTGTACACCAAGTTTCAAATTCCCCTGCAAAGCAGTTTATAGACAAATGCCACCCCCGTTCACGACAGTGATGGACGACTCACCAGCTAGATGAGCTCAGCTAGGTGAGCTTATAAAGAAAATTGACAAGGTGATGTCCAAAGACAGGACGACAACAGCAAATATTTCCATGACATCATTGTCAGCTTGCATAGAATGTGATCTGCATGAATCATTGGTACTGCCAAATTGTTCTGTATCATCATAAAGTTGTTGAGATATACAGGGAAAGCTATAGGGCTACAGAAAGTACTTCAAGGGTCATTGATAATATCAAGATAGCGACAACGAAATGTAGGCCTAAGTTGCATAGAGGATGGAATAAGAGGGATGTTACTGTGAGACGGAGACATCAAGTTCAACGACGCTTATAAGAATGGACCTACAAAGGGTTACTGTGAGACGGAGACATCAAGTTCAACGACGCTTATAAGAATGGGCCTACAAAGGGTCACTGTGAGACGGAGACATCAAGTTCAACGACGCTCATAAGAATGGACCTACAAAGGGTCACTGTGAGACGGAGACATCAAGTTCAACGACGCTCATAAGAATGGGCCTACAAAGGGTTACTGTGAGACGGAGACATCAAGTTCAACGACGCTCATAAGAATGGGCCTACAAAGGGTTACTGTGAGACGGAGACATCAAGTTCAACGACGCTCATAAGAATGGGCCTACAAAGGGTCACTGAATGATACGGTACTGGAAACTTATAAAACAGCCTTAAAATTTTATACTGACAGCTCTGGATCCCGAGTTGCTGAATGAGGCAGGAAGGAAACATGATTACGGTACCGGTACTTAGTGACAAAATGGACATTGATAAACATGTTGGGGGTTCAAGGTGAATTTTGCGGACTGATTAGCAATGGTTGAAAAGGATGTCATGGATTGAGTACACACTGGTTGAGTACATTGGCTGAGAAGGAATTCACATCAACTGAATTCCACTTCAACTAAAATGAGGACCGAAAATAGAATTGGTTGATGTTAAACAAGGTGTAAGGTGATGGAGGAAGCCAAGGTCTAGCCAGCAGGGATACTATCATCTGGTGTCATCGCAAAGTATCTGGTTGCAACTACATGTGGAGGATAGAAATGGAGGCCAGACTGCCAGAGGAGTGGCAAGAAGCCTTTGGATCAGAACAACAGGAACTGGCAAGAAACCTTTGGATGAGAACAACAGGAACTGGCAAGAAACCTTTGGATCAGAACAACAGGAACTGGCAAGAAACCTTTGGATCAGAACAACAGGAACTGGCAAGAAAACTTTGGATCAGAACAACAGGAACTGGCAAGAAACCTTTGGATCAGAACAACAGGAACTGGCAAGAAACCTTTGGATCAGAACAACAGGAACTGGCAAGAAACCTTTGGATCAGAACAACAGGAACTGGCAAGAAACCTTTGGATCAGAACAACAGGAACTGGCAAGAAAACTTTGGATCAGAACAACAGGAACTGGCAAGAAACCTTTGGATGGCTAGACTTGACGAGGATTTGGAACATCAGTCACAAGCAGAAGTCAGTCGGAAGGAAAGTGGTCATTAAATGTCAGAATAATGATTTGTAATGATGGTGATGATGATAATGATGGTGATGATGATAATGGTGATGCAGCTGTTGATGATGGTGATGATGTTTCAGCTGCTGGTATATGATGGTGATGGTGAAGATGATGGTGATGGTGATGGTGATGGTGATGATGGTCAGTCATTTAGTCGAGTTGGCACGCATCCAAGGAGGGTCGAAGGTCAATGGTAACCAAGCAAGACAGCAAGAACACCTCAATACCAAAAGAAGTATAGCGTAACCAGGATAACTCAACGCCAACAAGCCAGAGATGGTATCCAGGCTGGCTAGCAAGGTCCACACATCGCCCTCTTCGGCCAAGGGCATTCCAAACATCTTTGGGTTCAACAAACTATGGGGATACTGTAAAGAGCTCACACTGATGAGAAATTTGATCTGTTCACAAGGACACAGCAAAAGGATGGTTGAAGTTTGTTCAGGAATCCCATTGGATATGAACACCCCGACACATTTATCGACAGTCCACAATGGACCAGTAACCATCTTCCCTATTCCTGCCACAGGACTCAGCTGTAACTAGCTTGTTTGATTCTAGATTGACCAACACAGATTCATGGGACAAGCTGGCAGAAAAGCTGTCATTTCAAGATTGAAATCCCCAGGGATCAGAACTTGATCATGATGCCTATGCAAAGATCAAGAACTCACTCACTGAGTGTGAAGACGTGACTTACTGAAGGGTAGGCCTATTAAAGTTCTGGGATGTGGAGTTGTGAAGAGTAGGCCTATTAAAGTTCTTGGATGTGGACTTTTGAAGAGTAGGCCTATTAAAGTTCTGGGATGTGGAGTGTTGTGAGGAGTGGACCTCTGGTAAATCAACTGTACAGTTTTTGTCACAAGAAAGGCTACATGTACTAGGTGTCACTGCAGCTTTGTTTGACCCACAGGCCTAGATGTCATAGTCAAATGTGACAGAGCACATGGTCCCTTGGCAAAATTTGACTGGCTGTGAGGGTCTATCATCTTCCGTTTNCTCTATTTCACCACTCCCGACGACTCCTCAGGTCTTCATGGTTGTCGAACGGTCGGTCTAGCTGAACTTCATGGCCATTCTTCTTATCTTCAGCAGCGGAGCAAAAATACGTGTTGCCACTAGCCGGCACAAATCGAGACTGCCAAGAGCCGAGCCTTGTCTCGCCTGATCTCGGCCCAAATCTCGCGAGACGACAAAATCCAACATGGCGGCCGGAACAACTGGTAGCTCTCTCGCGTTAACAACCGTAGATTTTGAAAATCGTTTGGTGTTTGATGTTGACACAAATCACAATCAAATGCCATGGACAGTACTTGTCATGGATAATTTGGCTGCTTTCATGCTGGGTTGGAAAATGTTGAAATTTAACGCCTGTGACATCATGCAGGTTGATGGACACCAAGGAAGTTCACTGTCAGCACTGTAAATGTGTCATCATTTGGATTTCTGTCCCCCAATTCACAATGGAGAGAAGACGAAAAACCAACTTGAGGCCCCATGGTTAAATCCATGATTGTGCCACTTCCATCTGGTTTAACTGGTCTATAATAACAAGAGAGGTCGTCTGCCAAAATTTCAGCAAATTTTCACCCCCCAACCAGGGTCCTTAGGCATTTTATAGCAGTAAACTCCAGAAAAGACTGAGCTGAATCCCAAAAGTACATGTAGATCTAAATTATCCTGTGCAAACAGGAAGTGTCCGAAATTCAGGTTGATAGAGGCCACGCCCCAGAATTGGTTGCTGATTACAAATTAATTGGTTCTTATAAATTTCATGCTCATGTGCTAAGTTGGATCAGAATAAGGTGTATGATGCTGTGTCCATTCATAACTGAACTGAAATGTTTTTGTGCTTAATGCGCAGGACAAAAAAAGTCCGAAGTCCATTCACGATGTTTTATTGATTCCAAAAAGGCCTTATGAATTGCGCTTGCAGAAATGAAGTTCAGGAGTCTGTTACACTCCCATGAATGAGATTGAGAGCTGAGCTCAGCAATAAATGAGAGAATATTGCACTGGAGGGTTACGACCACAGTGCGCCCCCTTTTAATCATAGCTAAACCACCCTGACCAATGAGGGCATCCTCAAGTGCCTAAATGGTTGGCCCTTTTGCTTCAGTTCAAGCTACATGTTTGTTGAGCACAGCAGCTAAGTAGCTAGCTGGAGGACCTATCCTGACAAGGGAAGGACCTTTCCACTTCAGTTCTGTGACAGAATGGGTTAATATGGTCATGATGGTTTCTTTGTCCAATTCGACATATTTTTCATCATCCTTGAACATGTTGTTGTGTTTTGTTCAGTAGCTCGTCAACATGGGACGAAGGAGGTGGGGTCTTGTGCGACCACCAACACCAGACATTCTCAGTTCAATCCTAAGGCAGTGTGGTGAGGAGGGGACGTCCGTGGGGACGTTATAGCAAACCAACCACCAAGGCAAATTTAATTTCCCTTGGTGCATTTCTTGCCATCAATAAAGCAAGCAATGTTGTGCAGGTTGACTAGCTTCTGATGGTTTGTCCAAGGAGGAATTGGAATTAAAACAAGCAAATGGTGCACACGTTAAGTAGCTAGTTGGACATGGGGCGGGATTTCTGGCGTCATGACCAGCGGGGACAAGCCACACACACCAGCCACTCGCTTTGTTTGTAATCACCAACACTGGACATTCCCAGTTCAATCCTGGGAAAGTGTGGTGACAGACATTGGCACCTGAGGTGCTCCTTTGTCTGAGGGGACGACAGTTACAGCAAACCAACCACCACGGCAAAAATTACCATGGGGTGGCAATTTCTTGCCATCAATAAAGCAAGCAATGTTGTGCAGGCTGCCAACTAGCTTCTAAACTTGGATGTACATCATGCATTTGGTCCCAAGGCACTGCCTAGCTTGATCCCCCCTGGCTAGTGCTTTCCGTCTACAGAACATTTGAGTAGTCAGGACCTTGGCACTCAAGGTGCTCATCAACTAGCAACTTATTTGCTTGGAGGGGGAAGGATGAAATCACATTGTGTCTGCAGGGGGAATTGTCATTACTGGTAGGGTCATCACCCTAAAACAAGTACCGGTATCTGGCTCAACCACCTCAGCTAGAGGGCGTCCTAATTAGTCACATGAGCAAAATCCCAAAGTGAGATACAAGGTCTACGTTGAGAGTGATTAACGTTGTCACCATCACTCTCTAGTTCAGCAAAATAGTTGCTTACAAACTGATTCTGTCATGTATTGCAAACCTCAGGTTTCAAAGTCATTAGTGATGGAAGTATGACAATGCAAGCAGGCCTTCTGTTTGCATGGTGGAGATCACATCTTCTGATGCCGTTCCACCGTGACCCGTGTCACCAGCATCTTTTCCGATCCACGCTAGAACATTACCATGAAAGATACAAAAGGTCCAACTTGAGTGACACCAGCCATAATACAGGCTTTAAACTGGCAATTTCGCTATCGTTAGGCCCAGGGGCATGAAACTTGGTGGAGTGGTAGGCCCTGCAGGGCTTGAAAACAGCACAAAAAAAATTTGTGATTTGACCTACATTATGTCCTCCAGGGGGCTGCATGCAGATGACGCAGTGTTTCCGTGAGAGGGTACTAAGGGTACTATGCTAGTACCCTCAAAGGAACAGAAAAGGGCCATTTTCTAAAACACTAATTACTGGTAGCTCGACTAGAAAGTGCCAGTCTGAAGAAGACCCCGGTTGGGGTAGAAAATTTGCTAAGATTCTGGAAACTGACTTCCTGTTTATCATCATTTTGTGTGTCAATTTTTGTGCTTTCTTTTTCTTTGGATTTCTAAAATTTCACAGGTTTTTTGTTGATTTTGAAGAAATCAGTACCCTCAAAAAAATTTCTGGCAGAGACCCTGGTGATGCAGAAGAAAGGAAATTTGTTGTGGAATCAATACAAGCTGGCATTTGTTTTCCTCCATTGCAAACTGGGTTGGGAAAATCAAAATGAAAAGTCACGGGACATTACCCCCCCCCCAGACTAAGGCTCAAAGGCTCTAAGGTCAAGTGAAATAGTTACTCTCATGGTGAATGTTGAAAGATGACATCAGCAAGTCAACGGCTGGCAGAAGGAGCATGATTGGTGAATACAAGGTCTAAACTCAAAGTTGTAGTTCGAGGAAAATCACTTTTCTATCAAGGTCAAGGTCTATCTATCAAGGTCACAGAGGTCAAAATCCTATTTTTCACGATTTTCAAAAAGCACCCCCTACAAGCCAGAGTGGACAACCAGCAATGCTGAAATTCAGTCTAGAAGTACAGTAGTTCTTGAAATAATCTGAAGTTGTTATATAGACAGATAAAACATGGCCAAAGTGTTTTCGTAAAGAAATCAAGGGTACTTCAAAGGACAGGGAACTCCCCAACTTTAGATGCACTGAGAGATGATGACCTTAATGACATGCCACATGATTTCATGGATCTCTACATGATTGAGTTGAAGAACAATTTATTTCAAATGATATTCTGCAATTTTTGAAGCAAGTTGATGTCCTTCTTGATATGTCATTTAGGACATGTATGGACATTCAGTATTGCCTGAGGTTTTCATGAAATTTTGACAATGTGGATTTCTTGAGATGGAGTGTTGTTATAGTTCAATGCATGATATGGAGAATCATCAAAAAATGAACATCAACCGACTGAGAGCACCTCAGAGTGCTGTATGTGAAGTTACACACTCTGAAGAATTTCAAAGAAGAGTGATCAACCAATTTCTCAAAGAGGAGTTACAGTAGGCCTACCGGCACCGGTACGCTTCAAAGGGAGGTTTTATGTCATTCTTGAGACATGGGGTTAACTGGCGATCAGATCAGGGAGAGGATCACAAATTAGACACAGTTAGACATTGTTTGATGTCTTGTGCAGGTATTTTTCAGGGATACAGCACCAGTACTCAATTTTAGAAGTGGAATGTCACAGTCAAGGACAATGAAAAGAGGTTACTCTCATGGAAAGAATTTTGAAAAGATGAAGTAAAGCAGGCTACATTAAAATAAACCCTTCAGCAGAAAATTCATAAGTTGGGTTAATTAAACTATCATTTAATTTATTATTTTCAAACTCATGGTCCACAAAACATTTTTAGGCCTACTGTCAAAAACTCATAAAAGTGCGCTTATGAAATTCATAAGCTTGCTTATGAATTCATGAACGAGCTTATGAATTTTTTCTGTTATGAATGTGTTAGATAATGGATGAAAAACCTTGGCACCATAGCTGAAAGTAGAGTTGAGAAAAAGAGAATTAGTCACATCACGGATGGTGCTGTCAAACAGGTGATGACAACACCATCCTGATGAAAGGGACTATGTATGCACAAAAATCCTCAACCACCTTCTGAAATTAGCCTAGGTACTCAGAATATTGAGATGTTGTCACGAGGCCTAGTGGAGCGTGCATACAATCTACTTAGGCCTGAATACTTACCCCTGAAAAGGAAGCATGGGCATACAGGTGCAATGCATTCATTTACAGTAGGATTCAATGATGCTGATCGACCCGCTTCATGGTTGTCTTGTCCATCCTTTACTTCAGCAGTTCTTCAACATTACAATTCTCAACTGCAATTCAGTATTCGGCTGTTGCATCTTCGTCTCTGCCAGAATGTGTGATCTTCTCCTTGAAAATTGTCAGCTGATCCTGTGCCACATTTACACTGACACAGCAACTGGGGATAACAGCCCCATTCTACTAACATACGATACAAACTTTGGACCTTACGGTCATTGCACCAAACGACTGGTGCTCCAGAGTCCTGGGTCCATATTCATAAACATACTTAAGTCAAAGTGTGCACTTATCTTTTGTGCTGAACAAAGGATAAGTGCCATACTTAGACTTAAGTAGTTTTATGAATATGGGCCCCGAGTTCCATTGGCTCCCACTCCTCATCCATGCCGTCTTGCTCAGGGTTGTTTGCTGAAATGTTGATATGAAATCGATGTTCATAAACAGAATCCGTACCATGACAAAAGCACATTGGCATCAAGTCTAGATGTCAGGGTTGCATGCGCGCTGCACCAAGTAAGTCCACCAATTGCATTCGTGCTGTGACATGTTGCTGTGCTGTTTCTCAGCTTCACAGGTCTCTGGGATTGTTTATCTTCAAACTGGCATCAACATCACATTTTGCAGGATCACAGGCACTGAATCACTTCTACGTCATGCTTGCACCACCCCTGAGGTCAAAATCACTACATGTATAAACATACAGGGTCAACAACAACCCGATGGGACCCAGAGTGGCACCTCCCCCAGGCTGCATCAACCTGACATTAAGGATCTGGGGCTCTTCTCCGATTATCACCAGACAGCGATGCCACAGAGAAAGTACCGTACCCGCCAACAAAATGTTCTGCTATATGACAACAACCAGTATCACTCAGTAGCGCATACAGGGAGCTCAAGTGATAACACGCATGTTGCTTACCATTTGGCTATTCCTTTTTCAGTAACATTTCTATGTCGTTGCCAATGCAGACATTCTCACATGAAAAGGAAGGGGACAACTGTTATTCCCTGGGGAATTCTGATGCTGTCACGAAGCCTGGCACATGCTTACAACAGACTTGGGCCATGGAAATACCAATCATGAAAATACTAGGAGGTTTCTTCAGAAAAAAACAATACACATTGGCCATGATTTTAGGCACTGCATTCTCCCAGGAAGCTTTCGTGAGGATGGAGGTGAGGATGAAGCTTTTGTGAGGATGGAGGTTGGAAACCAAAATCAGTGCTCAGTTGACCCGCAAAGGTTCTTTTCTTCGCCCGGTCGAGGCCCTTGACAGCACTGGACGTCATTTGAATCGAAGGTTGTTACAAACATCGTCATAACTGCATAAATATTTTGCGCGCTGGAAAACAAAGGCAATCGGGGCATTTGACAGAATTGGAGATGTTGAATAACAGATTGCTGTTAAAAACATCGTAGCTTGCCTTGCTGAACAAAACAAGCAAAACTGGATGGAAGAAACTATCGATCTCCAATCTGTATTTATCACTCCAAAAGAGGGCAGCACCTGACAGATCAGGCGTCATGATGTCCTGCACGTCATTTCATGATGTCTTGAGGTGAAACAAAAAAATCACATTGTTTCACCCCATCATGATCGCTGAAACAAACTGGATCATGGCATTCGCAAATGACGTGGGGGATCGTGATGCTGGACCCGTCAGGTGCTGAACTCTTTTGGAGCGATAGAGTCTATTACATCATATACATACTTCAGCCTGTGTCACTGCCTTGCTTTTGGTGATTTAGCAGTTGGTACCACCAAATACCCTGACTGACACGTCGCTGAATTTTTTTCGCGCCTTGTCATGGCGTTCTGTTTCATACTTCGGCCTACGTCAACTGCCTTGCTTTCGTTCAGTGATTTAGCAGTTTTTACTGCCAACCACTGCTGGCAGGTCGTGGCCCTGTTCATGCCTTCACGGGTCAACTGTGCTTGGCATACTCTGCCATTCGATTGCAAATGTGTGACGATGTGGATCGAAGCTCCACATGCCACCCACCTGCACTCGATAAGTACATACATTGTACTTCATTTTCAGCCAACCTCCTTTGATTTGGTTTGGAATTTAATTACTGAACTCAATTGAGAATTCAACGAATTAGAATAATAAGCTGAATAACCCCCTCAATCATGGCCAATGTCTACTATCATTTTCCTCAAAAATATCAAGGGTATTGTCATGATTCTGATATTTCCAAACTGCCTCTAGACTGGGAGTTCCAAACAAAATTTAGTATCATATCATTGGTACTCCTTTCTATTGTACAAGTTTGAAGCAAAGAAGACATCCATCTCTTGCTCTCCCTCTCTACTTTCAAAGATGAGGACTTTTTCCGACATTGATGGTATTACAACAACTGTTTGCCTCAGATTCCTTCACGCATCCTCTGATGAAACATATATTACATAACTTTTGATGGTGGCAAGAGCAATGGGTAAACCACAACAAGGCCAATGTGGACATCAGCTGGTTCAGATCCTTGTAATTGGATTACACTGTCAGCATACCCAGACTCACTGTCATCAGAAGAATACAAGGACAAAATACAGATTTCCTTCGTCCATTACGCTTCCTTTTAACTCCAGTTGCCTATTTCTCAATACCTACATGAATCACATGCATCAACCAGGTTCACCAGTCATCTCCACCAGGGGGCGCCATCCATCTCCGAAATCGTTAAGGCCACACCACTGGGGGGTCACTCTGTCTCATCCATGCAGGTTCACCAGTCATCTCCACCAGGGGGCACCATTCATCTCCGAAATCGTTACGGCCACACCACTGGGGGTCACTCTGTCTCATCCATCAGGTTCACCAGTCATCTCTACCAGGGGGCACCATTCATCTCCGAAATCGTTAAGGCCAACACCATTGGGGGGGGGTCACTCTGTCTCATCCATCAGGTTCACCAGTCATCTCCACCAGGGGGCACCACTGGTCTCCGGCATTGTTAGTATTATAAAGTGTTGAAGATTGAACAATATCAAATGGTGATTTGTTCAACCTTCATAAAAAAAGAGTCAAACTTATCGGTTTCCCAGTCTTCAGTGAGGCTTTGTCATCGTACAGGCTGGCTATTTAGAAAATGCTTGTCAATTTGAAAACTACCAACCCATGACATGGGTGCACAAAATGTTGGGAGACAAAAAACAAAAGTTTCAAATGCCCATTTGCAGTGTTTGAAATCCATTTTCACTCCTTATAAAATTCAGCTCTAGAGATCACACCCAAAATCAGAGACCTCAAGCTGTGTAAAGGGGATTTTTGAAGAATGAGTTGTCTTCCAAGCAAAAATTTTGTTCAAATAAAAGCCAAAAGCCAAATTAACTGGATTCTTTGTGCAACTGCTGCACACTTTTCGATCAGGCATGGAAGACATGATTAAAATTTGTCAAAAAAATCTGCATTGGGCTTCAGGGAGCCTTGTCTTTTCTGGCAGTTCATGACAAGCATATTCTAAGCATTTCTGTGTCTTCTCCTCACTCTTTATTGGCTACATCATATGGGTGGGAAGGGGCTTCTTAGACCACCAAGACCCTGAAAAGGGAAGCAACACGTTCTAAAATTTGTACATTCAAGCTCATCAAAGTTTAGTGTGATGGATTGGGTATAGGCCTGAGAAAAAGGGGGGTTAATCAAGGATAAGCAAGGGATGATCAACAGTCCAGAATCCGGAATATGGGGTACGGGTACAGAGTATCAAGGTCTAAAAGATGACTTTTGGAGTTCAAAGTGGAGTGGGTGGTAGCCTACCAAGAGGCAAAAAACAGGGCCTAAGAATGAGGGCAAATGTTTCTTGTGATTTTTTGGAATTTTTGACTAGGCCTACCATACCCAAAAATAGGGCATGGGATCTACCTGCAAAGCTATAGGTCTACATCCACCTCTCAAAATACTCAAATTCCAGACTGTTGGCAGTCATTTTAAACATTTGTGTATCAGAATGATTGATGATTATGAAAAACCGCTCCCAAAGGCAAGAAATGCTCAGAACACAGAGCCTGGATTCAAGAAATCAAGTTGGCTCTGTGTGAAACAATGTATCCAGATATAGGCATGCACTGTAACACGTGGGCCTGGCGCACATGCTGCATCCAGTCAAAGTGCGCATCTTTGGCATCATCTGTGAAGGCCCGTCTCGAAGGAATTCATATTGAGGGGCAGAATATTGATTTCGGACACTGTTCATCACCAAAAAGCAAGTAGAACGCCTGGTAGAGAGACGGAGGGTTGTCATTTTGACCCGGGAAATCCTGAGGCGGGCGAAAACACCGGCACCGCATCTCACTCGCCGCAGGTCAGAATTTCAACTTTCCGTAAAAAAACCTATTTTCACAACCTTTCAGACAAGGCTTTGGGATACAACTTCTCAACTTTGTCAAGAATCACTTACCGCGGGGAAAATACAGAAACGACACGGCAAAAGGGTGGTATATCCTGAGAAATACGCAAAAAACGAGCATAAACTGGCACCGACACCACCCGCATCAAATCCGCTGAAGAAGTGCGCGATGACAGTGGGACGCTGAGGATTATCACGTGACTGTCCCATGATCCTCACTCCCAGGGGTGGGGCAGGCAGGAACCACACATGCATTCTCTGTAGCCTGTGAAGTGAAATAGTGCAGAGGAGACGAGGTTGGTCATACTGCAGGCTGCTGCCATTAAGACAACATCGGCTCCAGGGATCCTATTCAGCATCCTTTGACACGAGAATACGTTACAAGCAGGGTACTGGAGACGAGGTGTGGCACTTAATTCCAAGAATTGGCCTTTTATCTTAATCTCCTGGCATCGGTCCAGCGGCACGTCTGGCGCGTGATATTAACTCTTTGCGATGAGACAGGCCTGACGCGACTGCAGAACGTTTTGTGCGAACACAAGCTGGCTAGACTGGCCCAACCTCAACTTCTGGCGAACTGTTGGTGACAAGAGATGGGCGACAACACGGGCGGGATGATGCACCATGCAGTGCCGGTGTAACACCTGTAGTTGTTCCCGTCTGCTAGTGTTCTCTAAAATGATAGAGTGGGGCCTGCGGCCACCCAAGACAAAAAACACAGGCTCAGACTGTTTACGTTCCCTGCCCAGCCATAAATAGCATCAACTGAAACTAACAAAGTAACCATGACGTTGAAGAAACGTGCCACCAAATGGAAAAACTTTAACTTTGATATCTGTTAAATTAAAAACCTATTACAGTCATGTATCCCCAATACATGCGCCTTTGATAAAATTTTGGAGACAATTCAGTCATTAGTTCAGGAGTTACTGGACTCCATGGGTTTAGTGGCCAAACCAAGAATAGAATCTGACCGAAGGTTGGTGTCGTAGGTCATCCGACATAGGAGTACATGTATATGTACCAAGTTATATGTACCAAGTTTCAGGGGCCTGTTTCATAAAGTGACTTTAGGCTAACGAAATGGTACCAGTGACTTCATGGTACTGAACTGACTGTGGGCCTACTGCCTAAAGCAGAAGAAAAGTTGAACAAGATGACATTGTAAATGTCTGATGGTTCCCGCTTGTTAAGAGGACCTTACAGGCATGACAGGCAGCCTGCTGGCAGCCATTTTGATGTGCTCAAATCAAATCATCAGCTTTGACCTTGACCTTGACCTCTGATCATCAAGGCCATTGCATAATCAAAATGGGTATCCTCAGTAACCTAATAGTGGGTGATATCATGCTTCCACCTCTGCCATAGGCAGAGATATATCAAATTATCAAAGTATGACCTTGACCTTGACCTCT
>NMRB01001684.1:8595-46281 GCA_002633025.1 Notospermus geniculatus | reverse complement strand
GGCGCGCGCCTCCCTTTTGGCCACCAATTCTGTAAAATCGACCGTGAAATTCTGGAATTGGGCGCAAATTTCAATGTTCCTAGCACAGGGCGCCCCCACTTTTCCCAAATCGTGGATCCACCCCTGCCGAAAATGTGCGGGGTCCGCGGGAATCGCGGCCCCGCCCAAACCAATGACAACACGGTTTCCCGCGCTGTCCCGTCAACGTATGAAAATTGCCGGCAAAATTTTGACGGGGTCTCTCTACTCGATGATTTGAAAACCGCGCGGAACACGACTTAAATTCAAGGACAGGACCTGAAGTAGGGCCTAGAAAGTTTTGAAAGGGGGTGTGATAACTCACCTTCTAATCCTAGAAAAATTGTTGCCAGAAAATAAATTGAGAAACAAATGATTCCTGTTGCAGCCATATTCCACGCCTGCGGGCAAACGCTTCCGATGAAATTATGTCTAGTTTAAACATATTATTTTATTTCAAAAATGAAATGGGATTGAACAAAAGTTATGTCTGCTCACTGTACCCCAAACATTTCGTTTTTTATTCAAAAAACGCGGGTTTTCAAATAATTGTTAACAAATTGCCGATATTATACTTAATTACATTACACTGATGGGATTGATCATGAATTTTTCATGTCAAAGTTATCAACTGAATTAAAAAAACTGGTCAGGTATGATCCGTTGTCATGGTTTTATCCACCGTTGGACGATAACACGGCGACTATTGATCAGGGTGATTATTTTCCTAGACTCCCTAATTTCCCACTTTTCCGACTGCCAAAAGGCCCGTTTACACATGCAACTTTTCATATGCAACTTCATGCAACTTGTTGCATAAACCTGATGAGACCAAAAAGTTTCATAAAAGTTGCATGTGTAAACGGGCATGCAACTCGTTGCAACTTGATCACGCTGGATGTTGCATCGATTTTTCTACGTGTAAACCGTCCCAAGTAGTTTGCAACAAGTTGCAAGTTGCTGCAACTTGCAACTTGGTGCAACCTAGTGTAAACCGCCCTTAACCTTGCAAAAGATGCAACTCCAAAAGGCCCTGAAGGAATAACAGTTGAATAACCCCCAGAATTAAAGGGCCCAAATCGCCCCTCACCACGATGCGGAACAGTGGTGGCCCTCTTTAAACGCGACGACACAAATCTCTCTCAGCCGAGATTCCAGTTTTTCCGTTGATTTTTCAAATCAAACAACCCTGTCCCATGCCGGGAAACAGGTTTCAACAGACGCTGCAACCTCGCCACCAGTTAAAATCCCATAAAGAAAGCAATGCCTTGATCAATGCAAATCAACGCCTGCGAACGAGATTCGTGCGTCTGCATCTCTGAGTTTGTCCGCATCACTGCAACCCAAACATGTTTGTTGACAGAAGGTCTACACGTATTGTCAGGATTTATTTTATGGTGGAAAGATAAATATTATTTCATAGGATGTCCTTAAGTGCCCCGAGCAACAGGTTGAATGACATGTGCAGCATCCTAAAAATCTCGTCCCAAGGATAAGTAGGGGCCCTACTTAGTTCAGAATGCTATTTTGATAGGGAATTTAACAGTGGATAATTGCAGTGGATAGAATGAAGTAGGCCAGGTGTAATGTTTTTCAGTGTTTTTCAGTGTGTGGCCGTTTTCCTGTGTGACTTCCACTGTCTGGAACACGTTGGGGAACACACTCTCACTGTTTCTCTGTGTGTAATTCGTCAATCTATTGTAACGTCACACTGGCACACAGGCTACACTGAAAAACGTTACACCGGCCCGTATGGAAGATAAATCGGTTTTGTCTCGAGACAAATTAAGAATTCGTCTGTAAAAATTTAATTTACTTTTAATTAAATTTTCATATTTATTAGACACAGACAAAGAAATATGTGAAAAAATGTGTTTCACCATAAATATATCACACCCATTTATGGTTTCATCCATGTTTCAAATTTGGCTCGTAAATGTTCCAACGTTTCAGGGTGTAGCATTTGGCCCCAACGGGAAAATACCACGCCTCATTGGATCTCTAAAAGCCAGACAACATATACATCTATATTATAATTTGGGTGCCTTTGTCGGCAGAGAGAGATTTATGCCTGATAGAAAGCGGATTTCCTCACACAGGGTTTAGGATTGGGCGGTTGGCCAGTTAACTTTACAAGATCCCATACAAAATGATGGGATTACAACACCCCGGCGTTTTTTTATAAGATTAAGACAGAGTGTTAAATGGGACAGAAAAGCTGAGGATAAGAACGGTAAAAATCCTTTGACTTAATGATTTTCGGAAGGGCCTAAATTAGATCATTAGATCCTTCATGATTGCTTGCTTTAACTGAGGAAATGAGGCGGAAAAGAAGGAGTAGGTCTTACCTCAACTGAAATGCGGCAGCTGCAGTTGAACGGTCAATCTCGGACATAATAGGGAGGTTTAGAAATCAAACGATAAACGTAAACTTTACGACAACGTTATTTTTCATACTACATATTAGTGAGCTTAAGAAACCATACATTAACGTTAACGCTAACGTTAATGACATCATTTTGACGTCACAGCGAATGAATCTGTTGCATTTCTTCTAGTGGTGACGTCATTTTGACGTAATTAGCGTTAGCGTTAGCGTTAACGTTTGGTTTCTTAAACTCACTTACTACTAACGAGATTTTATATTGCATTTTCGGTACAAAAATAACGGCTTGGTCAACCAATTTTGCCAAGCAATAAGTCTGCGTCACAATTCAGTCTCATATTGAGTAAACTCTTATCATTTAAAATTCACTTGTGCCACAGTTCTAATTCTGAGTTTATTTAATTCTGAATCCAAAAATATTACAACTGAAAGTTCAAACCACGCTTCTGAATCTACATTTATTTAATCCCATTAGAAAACACAAACGTGAAAGTTTACCCCACGCTTCGAAATCTGCGTTTATTTTGGCCCTCGATTCTCCATATTTTAGAGAAATATTAGTTAGACCACGCTGGTAATTAGTAGGATAGGTAGGCTTGGACCTGGGGCGTCGGGGGGGGGGGGGTTCCACGTACTCCCAGTTTCCCTAATAGACAAGATCCTTCAAAGTCGACTCCCGGCGACTCCCTGCTTGGGGTAAAAAACAACATCAATGCTGCTATCATAAAATGTTTACAAGCTGAGAAACACACCCTGCCATTTCCTAATTGTCAACACGGGATAACCCCCACACGAATTGTTAATTTGGCGGAATAGAGGTTTCACGCTGTGCTGTGTCCTGATGACGTCACGATGTTCCGGCGCTGTGATTGGCCGTCGAAGTGCGGGTTATTTGGATCGACTCCACTGGCCTTGGGGATAAAATGCGTGAGTTAGACATGTGGTTGTCAAAGTCAGTGACGATCTGACACCAGCAAGTAGGACTCAAGCATAAATTTCTCTCAACCTGGATACTGTATTTAAGAAGGGATGCCGCTTTGGATTTTATAATTAGATGTTTATACAGATAAATGCCAAGAAGGATAATACCATTTTCTCAAATTGGTGAGTGATTTTTTTTATTCTACAGATCTAACTCAGTATTTTTGTTGTTTTCAATCTGATATAGATCATGGAGGACTGGAATACCTGGTAATGTATTACACCTCCATTTGTGATGTTGCTCTTGTGAGGGCACCCACAGCAGGAACTTTCCAATTTACAGCAATAAACTTGACTACGCAGGCCCTATAACAGTGGACATCAATCATGCAACGTCAGAATGCCCAACTAAACAACGGAATTCAGAAAAATAACAAATCAAACATAAAGAAGCACCATGGAAGAGAGGCAAATCCCCCGACAGGTGTCAAAAGTTCCCGCGGCTAACCCATAAATTCTGTCGCGATATTGTAAATCATTGAAAACAAGTTTGCTTTTCCCTGTCATGCCTGTGGTCTCACTTCACGTCACCGTTCACGTCTCACGTCATCGACGCATCGTGTACGTAACGTTTATCATTTATTTTCTTAACGTTACTATTGTTGGTTTGCTTACGGCTGACGTCTAGACCAGTAACAGGACTTTCCCATAGTTTTCTATGGTTGAGTTACCCATAGAGAGCCATCTTAAGGGCGGTTTACACTAGGTTGCATCAAGTTGCAAGTTGCAGCAACTTGCAACTTGTTGCAACCTACCTGGAACGGTTTACTTTTCTAGAGTTTCAGATTGTAAAGTTCCACTTGAAAAAGACCCCGGTTGGGGTCGAAAATTCGTGAATTCTGGAGATTGACTTCTTGCTTTTTATCATTTTGTGTGTCGATTTTGTGCTTTTCTGTATCTTGGACGGTTTACACATAGAAAAATCGATGCAACATCCAGCGTGATCGAGTTGCAACAAGTTGCATGCCCGTTTACACATACAATTTTTATGAAACTTTTTGGTCTCATCAGGTTTATGCAACAAGTTGCATGAAGTTGCATATGAAAAGTTGCATGTGTAAACGGGCCTTTATGAGAGAATTCCTCAAGTGGAGGAGTGCATTTAGGGCGAGGTTTCTTTCCAGCTTGCTGTTTTGACAATGATGGCATTTGAATTCCTATAAAAACACCCAAAACTCACACAGAGAGTATTAAATCATTGCAATATACACATACGGAAAAATAACAAACTCTAATATTTACAAAAGACATGGTTCATTTAGGCTATTTGATCAAGAATTCTTCTATTTCATGAAACTATTCATTGCACTAACGTCATCCAACGGTTCTCTATAAAAACATGTCAAGTCAATGCGTGAAAAAACACGGGCGGGAGGAACCTGGAAGGGATCAGGTTGGATGCATTGTATTGCTAAAAGAGCTGCACTGTCCTCTGATGGCTGGGTCAATATTTGATTGAGTTCAGGTGTGTTTTGGATGAGGAAATGGTCTGTCTCTAACTTCACCACTTGCCATTACGACAAGAGGAAGCTGAGACGCCTCACGCCATTTCTCGGTTCGGGTAAGCAGTTTCAATTATGTTTGTCAGCAAAATATTATTAGAAAGAATTTACTGAAGGGTCATCAAGGCATATTTTCAGCAGTGCCAGGGCTGACTGCTTATGCAATCTTTTGTAGTTCAACATATTATCAACGTTCAACCAATCTCCTCTAGGCCTACATAAATTATCAGTTGTTCAACCAATCTCTTCTAGGCCTACATAAATTATCAGCTGTTCAACCAATCTCTTCTAGGCCTACATAAATTATCAGCTGTTCAACCAATCTCTTGCAGGCCTACATCATCAGCTGTTCAATCAACCTCGCGCAAGCCTACATGAATTACAACCAATCTGGCGCAGGCCTACATTAGCTGCATACTCTTATACTTGGCATCATTTTTTATGAAATAGCGCAGTTAACACCTCCACAAACCTCACGCCACACCTTTCAGCACAATTCAAAGTATCATCTCAAAGTTTCCTTTACTCAAAAAGGGTCACACGGGTGTCAGGCTGTGAAGGGATCCAATCACACCCGGACCCCACCCCCGAGGTCTATAATTACAGGAAGTGAGACATCCACTGGACCAGATAATGACCCCCTTTTCTTCAGGTACGAGAAGGGGTGAATATATCGTTTAGAAGGGAACACGATATGCAATTTGTTTTTGATTGCTTTTTGAGGAGGGGTGAAAAGGGCCTCAAGACATAATTAGTAGGGACTCACGTGGATGTTGTCAGTTGGGGGAAGACTTTGCGAGGGTTTGTAGGGTCCGTTCTTCATCAATGTCACGCCCTTTTTGATATCGTAAAAGGTTCAGGTGTTGAATAATCGTTTGTTTAGAGGTAGAGAAACAACGCTACGTGAACTTTACTCTGCCCTGCCGAGGGCCGACTGCGTACCGTACCTGAAGTGGTCGTCTCCCAATTTGAAAACGTCGCTTTTATTCATGGGGATGCGAAAGTGCATCCTTCAATTTCCCAGTATTCACGTCTGGGATTTTGACTCGGAAGTGCCTGAGGAACACCCTGGTAGGCTAGAGGTCGAAAATTTGCAACTATCGTAGACGACTCCAGTTTCCTGTGCTTCGAATAAAATCACAGATGCACATTATGCCTGAGTTCAGGGTTCGATTCCCAATCTGATCCACTCTTCATGTGATATAGAGGGCGACACTCTGCAGGTTTCCTCCGGGTACTCCGGTTTCCTCCTGCTGTACATTACAGTACAGTACAGTACATTAACCCGCCCAATGTGTTCCAAAAGTGACAATGCTTATACTCCGATATAAACCTACTCATCTCGACAAACTAAGAAAAGTTTTGTGATTTTTTTTGTGTTCATGTCGAAATCAGTGAGTAATTGAAGCTACTTTTATTAGGAGTTTGAAACTCTCTCAACATAAGCACCGTTTCCCACCGCCCCGGGACCCAGCCACCAAACAAACAAATGAAACTTCCACAACACCTTAGACACTCCCACCATTACTATCACCCCCGAGAAAGTTAAATGACCTTAATTAGCTTTCTGATCAACTCGACCGTGATTTCATATCAAATTTACTAAAGTTCCTTATATCAATGAAATTATTGTACGTCACAGAGGAGGGCACACTCTCGAAATTTAAAATGATGCACCGGTCACGCCGCCCGCATGAAAAATCCACAAATTTTCCAATTGGGTAGCCAGGGTGTTCAACGGCTGGAACTTTCTATTTGTATTAAACAAAACAAATAAGGAAGTAGGACATCTTGGCGAAGATGCGGAAGAAAGATATTTCTTCTGATAATTGTGTTTCGGACATTTCTTCACCTGGGTTCTACCTGGCAGGGGTAATTTGTCGGACAAAGCGAAGTGTGAGACCCACGAGGCTTCATTCGGGCCATTCTTCGCCGAAGGAGTTCGGTGAATAGACTGAAATTGTCACGAGACATTGCAGCGTTGTTGTCGGAGAATGCCTCTCCAAGATGCCGACTCGCCGATGACAGAGTTATGAACGTCTATGAGCTTTTGTCCAGCGTTGAGTGACATCACGTCTGGAGAATGAATCCATTGCTAAAGTCGTTAATTGATACTCAAAATCTCCAATGCAGGGGACACTTTTTTCACTAGCGGTAGTGTCGTGGCGTCTGGACGCCATTGTCGAAGACTACACGCACTGCGAGAAATACTACCTCAATTTGCAGGTATTTTATTTCGTGATTGGCCGCAATGTTCCCAGAAGCAATTTTTGGACAAAGTCGGACAATGGCCCTGTCAGATCTCATCTTAGATGTATAAAAATATAATGATGTTCTGATTGTGTTTTCCCAACGGACGAACAGCGGAGTGGGGTCCTGATGAAAACTGGATGCACCCCGCTATGAACTGCCCCCATCCCATTATGGGCCGCTGCCTCTCGCTTCCTTCTCGTGCCTCCCTCACGTGGGTCGCACGTTCAAATCAACCCAGGTATGGTGTGTCATCTCAGAAAACACGGAAGCAGTTGAAATGAGAAGACTGCTGCGCATGGGATTCTTCTAATTTTTGAATTTTACGTACCGGTACTCCCACTTCGAATTCATCCGTCACAATTCCCGTTCTTCGGTGTACGTTTGCTTCTTTTTAGTCTCTGTGAGATTGCTCACGTCTGTCAATTTCAAAAGAGACTGTCCTGTCAGTGACATTCTTCTTTGGAGCTATTCCTGCAAGTTGAAGTAAGAAGACAAAATCACAGGTCACGAAATTTTCAAGGTAGGCCAAATTTTTACCATGGATCACAAATTTTCGTCACCCGAGAGCACTTCCGCTTTTAGTTAGACTTCATGACAGTAGGCCCACTCTCGGAGGAGCTCTTGGTTGTCGACTTTACAACAAACAAATTTATGTAAAAGGTGTATATGTCGTCTGATCCTATGGAACAGGGTACCCAGTATCTAGGGTCAGAGGTTAGGGGTAGGATTAGGCGTAGGCGTAGGAGGCCAGGTATCAAGGGTTTTGTGGGGTATGGGGCAGGGGTTACGACTGAGAGTGGGGCCATTCACCCCTTTAGCGTTAGTTATCAACCTCTGCTTCCGACATCAGGAAGCACCCGGGGAAGCACCCACCCATGAAAGCACGCACACCTCACAGACATGGCGTGCGGAGATCATCTTCTGAGAGGTTCCATACACATTTGATAAAAAAAGGTGTCGTCTGTTTATTTAAACTACTAATTTATTGAATCATCTGAATAGAGTGAAGCCCAATTAGGCCTACCAGATGACAGGTTCCCGACTCATCTAAAAAACTAAAAAATTCCCAAAAGAATGGTGTCCGACAGCGACAAAACGTGATGGACTCGGTGACTCGCGATCGCGTGAGATGTCCCACCCTCCCTACCAGCTGCTTTCATTATGTATTTTTTCCCCTATTCTATTAGAATTTGACAAAACACGCAATACTAGAATCGCTGTCACCGTTTTGGTGTGTGTGACTGTTCGTGTTTTCTTCGTCTTCCATTCGTTCTCACTTAATTAAATCGCCGACACATTTTGTGAAGAAAATGTAATATTTACGCAGTGGCTTACTGGGCGTCCGTGGCCGAACTGTCATAAAATCGCATTTACTCAGAAGCTCCACAAATGCAGCAATATTCGGCTACTGTATGCCATACTGTTCATGCTATTGTGTCATCAGCTTAGAACAACATCCCCGAACTCGGCGTGAACAGAGCATGTGTCAAGGTCATTGTTTGTTGACCGACTTCTAACGGAAATAACCGAAAAGTAACGATCTATCGGAGCAGCTGATGCCCCCAACCTCGGTCCCAGGGACATCTCTGAGGCACTGGGAGTGAGGTGGAGAAAACAAATTGAAAGATTTTATTCTTACAGCATTTAAAAGGGCAGACAGTAAGGGTTTGAATAAAATTCCGACCCTCAAAGACAGGTCCGAAGAATTTTCCGTTATCCACTCTCTAACATCTTCAATGACCTTCATATGAAAAGTTTCCACAATCGTGGACCCACCCAAGCGGAGAAATGATGAACACTATGGACTTCATCATCTTTCTGCGGGTAATCATAGTGACAGGGAGGTCCATCCATATTGTGTCCCTGATTTCAATTGCCAAAAACTTTTATGGGCCCTCTTCGCCAGATCTGATTATTCCCGTCTTCCTATTGTCCCCCTTGCACCTATCTGGTCTCATTTGTCACAAAGCCTGTTCTTCGGTTCAAAGTTGACAAAAGTCATTATCTTCGTAAACGGACTTGGACCCTATTCATTCAGGTGTCCATGGACCTGAGAGTTCACGATGGTCAATAAAAGATGGTTCGATAAATGATTCAAATTTGACAAAGTTCAAATCTTTCAGAACTGAACCACAAGATGGGACGTGTTACTCTATATCAACAGGCATTGCATAGTGCAACAACTGCGGCTATCGTCATCAGCGTCAACAGGTTCGATTCCTTTACTGTTCGGCGCTATTCCACATCAGCATTGCCGTAGGTTTGCTGGACCTACCGGTTTCCCTGTACGTTATATTTTGGATAAATTGCTGTCCTGTGTCCGCTGTATACTGTCGCGTCAAAGCAGGTGTAATAGAGTCTAATGTCCCCGGTATGTGATGTCCCCCAACAATACTTAACGGATTAAGCGGCACCATTGAATTGGACTCTGGCGAGACCAAGACCCTTAATCCTGTGACAAACAATGCATGGGGACATCAGGAAGACGGGGGCATTAGATTCTATCACACCTGGAACATTAGGTACGGAACTGCGGCTATGAGGAGGGTCAAACACAGGTGATGTTTTCGTAACCTCCCAAAACTTTATCGACTGTATAAAGTCATAATTCACTATTGTCTGCCCGGGGGGATATTTTCAACCCTTGTTTGTTTTCCAACAGTCCCTCACTCCGCCTCCCCACCCCCGGGGGTTAAACCCTCAACACGATGTCACACCCAATACATTGTGTGGAAATTACAAAAGGGACTCATGGTCCCTGTCATTCTTAACTCTTGTCCGATAACACTGAACAAATAATTTGATTGTGTCCCTTAGGGACGGTGTGATGAGGGCGGTGACCCCTGACCCAGCAGACAACCCTTGCAACAATCACGAGTAGTGCCATCGCATCTTTCCAAACACACCTTTTCTGGGGCGACTGCTGGTTTTCTTTGGCCCTTCTGCCGACACGTTCCGCAAACTTCCCCCTACTCACAAACAAAAGGGTTGAAATGACCACGTGTGCGGCGCGCGTGACTTCATCAAAATTTCATCACTTTTAGAATAATGTGCCAACATACGGAGTCTGCCACTTCTTGAATTAGATCCAAAGTAAATTTATAATTTGGAATGTCTTGTGTGGCAACCGTGACGGTGTTTTGATTGTGGTGCATCCGATATGACTGGCAGCTGTCAGACAAACCAGTCAAGCTGTCCAACGCTCAATTTGGCTCCTTGCACTGAGGTATACTTGGTCAGAGTATCGTAGTGCAGGCAAGGGCCATCCTGAGAATATCAGGCGTTCTTACTGCTCGCTCCCTTCGTCACCGCAGACAAACCCCTGAGGAAATCCGCCTGATTTGCTGGGGTACTTGGCGCACGAGAAAATGCGCCCAATCAGCGAACGCCATTCTGAGTCACCTTAAGATGACAGGCATTACACGTAGATTGTCTCGTAGTGTCACGCACAACACAGTGCTGAAGTACCTCAGCTTCCCCACCTCACCCTAACTAGAGATCAGTTACACGTATACATGTCTAACGGCCCTTGTAATATTCACAGCCAAGCAGCTGACACAGCTGACCTAGTTATGCCAGGCAATTAACCTATCCTACACCGCTGGATTCAATCTAAGTTGAGTTCAGCCTATCCTACATTCATCGCACAGAATGTATATCATTCTCAGGCCACACGTCGCCAAACAGATACGCCGTGGGAGTAATTTCATGTTGACCTGGGTCAGCTTTGTTCAAACCTGCGTAGTTCATGTGTATCAATTATTGGTCAACTTGGGATGAGATGGTGGGGATGAACATTTGCTGGAATGGCTTTGATACTCCACGGATTCCGGCGGATGTCGGCAGGGGTTTGTGTGAGCGGATGAAGAGGAGCGAGGTAAAAACCCCTGCTGTGGGAGGATGGCAAGGGCCCGCCACCTCTGAGGTCGCGAGTGCGAACCTTGGCCTAACCCATTCCCAGGCCCGTTCCTCATCTGAAGGGGACCGTTACCCTCTTTGAAAGTGTGTGCACACTGTCCCATGATTTTGCTTTCCAACTTCATTATAATATATTTCTTCATGTTTGCTAACTTCGTCACTAGAGGGTATTCTCGCGAGATTATGCAAATGGCCTCGGCACAGTCTCGTCCCCAAGGCCCAGTTTCGTTCGCTCTGATGGGCGGGGGACTCACCCTTCAAGGGTTCGCCCTCTTATAACTCTGCATCCGGACTGGCCCTTATTCCACTAGGGACAAGGGGCGAGGAGACAAACCTACAAGATTAAACCCCTCAATTTATCAGAAATAAAACCCCATCTAACAAGAATCTCCAATTCCAAAGATTCCATCAAATCCGTATTACTCCGCCTACAACAATTCCAATTGTTATCTTTGAATCAAGGGCTGGCTTTCAACATGAAAATTATTGTTATCAGTCGAGAATCGACGGCTAGCTCTGCCCGTATGAATACAATCTCATTCCATTGCTTTATTCTCAGCAGCTGTTTCGGTGCTGGAACCACTCGAAGACAATGTTGGAAAGGAGATCGTTGATGTTGGGCCCTCTTGAGTGGAGAGTCAGAAGAACGTTCCACCGTTCCGTAAATTTGAAAGAAACTGGAGTTAAGCTCCTCTTAGGAGAATGCAGGTAGAGGTCTCATAGCCTTGTGAAGGTCCCCAAAATGCTTGCATGATACATGTACATACTTCAGAGAATCAAGTCCTAGTTTTCAGAAAAACTGCAGGCAGGCTCTAAGATATTCAGACCTTCCGATAGAGCGTGGTACATTTTACACTGCACCAATGTCGGCGAACATCAGCACTTTCAGAACAGTGCAGTGTGGCTTTAAGTAAAAATTCAAATGCTTCGGATCTGTTTCACCGTCACGCCGCTCACAATGTTGTGAACGTTCCTCGCGTTAATAATTAACGACATTACACTTCTTTAAAATCAACGACCCAACTGTGCCCAATCCACAAAATTACCCCTCCCTAATTTCTTCCCCTTCTTTTGTTTTCCCTCCTTCATCTCCAATTAAACAACATACTGTTCTTGTCCTAGCGCATCAAATTGTTTCACGGAGGGCGTCCAGACGACACGAGACCTTATGCTGCCCGACCCCCTGCGGGGAACAGGTTGTGGGGCACCTGGGCTGCGTGGCCTTCTGACCGGGAGGGACAATCCCCGCTGTCAAAATAATCATTCTTGGGATGTCAGGTTTTCACTGAGGAGTCAAGTCCGTGAAGAGCAAGCTACGGGAGTCTTTGACAGCGAGATGCACGGTGTCAACTTCGAGTGTCCACTGTCCAAGGTTGCAACTGAGGGCGAGATGGGCAGCGGCAACCTCCAAGCCGGGTTAGCAGCAACCTTTTAACCCCCCCCCCCCCCCAAACAAAAACGTTGTCTGGGGGTAGGCCGGGCGATCAATGATATCTCATCGTGCGCCTCTCCGAAGTTATCGATACGTCTTCGGCATTCTTCGGAACGTCGAAGATGGCTTCCTTGAAGCTGTTTCCGAATCGTCCCAGAGATTGCCCATGTTGCATCCTTCACTGACTTCAGTTGATTGCCATGCTAGCAGGGTATTTTCAACTGGTTAAATTTCATTTAGTGTTGGATCATGGTGGGTAAACTGCTCCTATCACTCTCACAAAGAATCATAATTAGGTCCTTTGAAGGAAAAAGTGATGGTCGACTGCAGACGATACTGACAGCGAGGCAATTTTGATTGTTACGTCATCCATTGTCATGGTTACGCCTCGTTATGGTTCAGTATCACAAAATGATGATTTGAGACTCTGTTGGGGGTGATTGGGTCAAAATAGACGCATGATGGCGGACAATGACTGATGATGAGTTGTGGTTACTGTGTGATGCAATGTTTTTATGCCTGATACGGAGTGAAAACTGTTGAATAGCGGAATTCACATCATGATGGGGCGCCAGGATGAAAACTTGTGTCAACAACTTGTTTTAGCTTTTCTTTCCTTGTCAGAATTTTTCTGTTGGCCCAGCACGCTTCCTATTCAGAAGATGCTGTGCAAATATTTGGATTCTGAGATTGCTCTTTTTCTGAGTTTTTGGAAAAAATGCTTTGTACCCTTTGCAAGTTCTTGCATTGTTTCGAATGCTTTGTTCCATCGGTCCAGATCTGGCCTTATTCAGCTGTCAGACTTGAGCTATGGAAAAATCGGCGCCCAGCATCACCTCTGTGGAAAATCGACCCGTATAGCCGTCACCTCTGAGGTTCTGGGTTCGATTCCCAGCCTTCTTTTGGCTGTCAGAGTGGAGCAGTGCAAACATGGCGCCTGTCACCTCTGAGGTCTCCGGTTCGATCCCGGTAGGATCATCTCTCCATGAGACAGAGAGGGCGACTCTCTTTGACACATGTTTTTTCCGGCTCTCCGGTTTCATCCTGCGGTATACCAAATTTGCAGTTCGCCTACTCTTGCATCCGCAACATCAATACCACCAAAAAGTTGAATTTTTGATACTACCTCATCAAGTGCGATAAGAGGCACTTGTTGTGACCCTGATGTGTCGGACCTGTCACGCCCTAAGGGGCAAGATGTCACCAGACAGATCTTAACATCATAAAACCAGCTAAGGACTCAACATCTTCCATTGTCATCCCTTTCTCTGGGTATGAAATAGAATTCATCACAAGAGACGAAGAGCAATCGAAATCCTTTCATTATCAGGCTAATTTTGCTCCGTTTCCTCCTGGACAATTTGTGATAAAATCTCCATCAGATCCTGGCAATTCCTGTCCAATTTCCCTCACATTGCCCCCTAATTTACTAATATTCGTAATAAGGGGTCTTAGCGGCGCCCTCTAGTCCCTCATAATGCACAGAAAGTAAACAGATAGGGGAATAAATCCAGGAAGCCTTTGATGAATTCACATCGAATAAGGATAGGGTTTCCCGAGTCTTACCCGAGCTGGGATGGCTGCGGGCGTTTGGTCAGATTTCAAGCTTGGCCAGCGATCGGAAACGTACGGTGATTGGCAACCGACAAATTTTATGAATTTCAACCTGTTGCTATCCATATTCAACAACGGTTTATCTCGATTCCTGAGGAAGTTATATGTCTTCATGGTCTTTGCTTCTAGCATTGCCTAGGCTTCAGATGCAAACAGGTGTAGGCCTAACATCTGCCGGTGTTATCCGTGTGTCAGTGTTTCCCCTTATTACTTAGGAAACGACAAATATGAAATAGTAACGGGTTTCTTAGGTGAAAGACATGTAGCTTTCTACCGGATTCGAACCCACGGACCCTCGCATCAGACATCAATCGCCAGCACTCAGGGACACTTCTATTACTTAGGAAACGCTGGCAAATAATAGGTCGACATGTTCCCCCTATTTTCATGTCGCACTGTTCAGTGCGACAAAAGTAGGGGAACACTCACAGATGGGAAACACTCAAAAACCTTACACCATGTTAAATGCTATGTCTTGGCAGTCTTGCATGGCCTTTAAAACGTCTACAATCGTAACTACGGACGGCAAAAGAACAGTAGCACATCAAAGACCAAGTCCATAACACACAGGTTCAAAATATTTGTTATTCGGATCAATTCATGAATGAAAATCTAAGTTTAAACATTCTTCCTCTCATTCCATTATTTGAGTTCATTTAGGCAATGGCTTCGCTTTATCCTCAAGCGTTTATTTTTTGTCCATAAATGATTTGTTTGCTACAAATCCTAATATCTTAATAATGTTTCAATAGGGAAATTACATGAGGAATGTGAGTTTTCAAACACGGTGAAAGCGTCAGACATATTTGCACCGGGGATTGATAATGCCATTCTAGACCACCTCACATCAGAATTGGGCCAATTTTGCCAGGTCAGAGGCGAGACGAATTTCATGATGTGAACATTTTTTAAATGCTGTCATCAAGAAATGATTTTAACTATCGGGCAGTCTTGGAATGAACGCTGGTAAAATTCCTTCTGTTTTCATTTGAAGTTGCTTGGTCAACCAGTCGCCAGTAGGCCTAGTTGCCTCTGCGGTCTTGCACTTAAGCGTCCCTCATGTTTCGCCAAACTTTCCTTCTGATTTGGCGATCATTCTAGTTTGCAACAGTCACAAAACTGGGTTCATGGCCGGATTGAAAACCTGAATTTCTGCACTGGGAAAACTGCAAATGAGAAAAACGTTATAAAAGACGAACAATGCCACTGCCCTCTGGGTTTTTACTCGTCGACGGATTTGCTGTGAGATCCTGGGAGGTTGAACACACCCCAGGGCTAAACATTCGACATCTCAAACAAAGGGGTGAGCCAGCATTACCCAGGGTCTCAATGACAAACACCCCAGGCGAATCTGACAAAAACTTTCACACTGTATTGTCACACGAGCAGGACCGTAAGGACCACGTCGGTACAGTCGCTCCCATTCACCTCCCGACATTCCCTAAGTTAATTGGTCTGGGCATGCGCATTGATGACCAATTAGCTACCTGTCAACATGTGATCATTGAATAGCATGGGAATCCCCTCTGTAGGTCAGTGATTGACAGTCCGACCTCTCGGGAACATCGGCAGTGATTTCGTTTCATTTTTCTCGCGTCTTTTTGGGAATGTGAGAAAGTTATAACAGTGGCGGATAGAATTTCAAATCTTTGGATATTGGTATAAAAGGAAAGGGAATCCAAGGAAGGATTTATTTGGGATACTTTTTGTGGAGGGACGCGTTGTCCGTCGATTTGGAAAATAAACGTTATTCGAGTTTAGAACTTAGCACAGCGGACTCGTGTAGTCCATTTTTCTTTCACAAGATTTCCTGTTTCTGAGGTAAGAGACAAATTTGATTTCATATCCTTAGGTTGCCTTAGTATTCATTTATGGCATTCTATTCTATTCTCTCCATAATAATGGTGATGTTACGCTTTCCTATAGCGTTTTCCACTGTAATACAGTATGAAAGTGCTTCACATAAGGCAGGTTTAGAAATCAAACGATAAACGTTAACGTTAACGACAACGTTTTTTTGTACCGAAAATGCAATATAAAATCGGGTTAATGTGTAGTCTGCATGAACAATAACGTTATCGTAAAATGTACGTTTATCGTTTGATTTCTAAACCTCCCTATTGCATGGACCTTTTACGGCCGACGAAGGTCGTCACAAACCTCTAAGTACCAAAGGGGCTGGAGGAAGAACGCTCCCATGTCCAAAGTGTGCATATTTCAGAAAGTATTGGTCCGATTTGGATAAAATTCGCAGTGGTGATACTTGATAGCAAAAGATTAACAGTCACCATGCAGAGAGAACAAAAAACCTAATTATCCTAAAACAATGCTTTTTTGAACCTCAACAAAAATAGAGAAATAACTGTTTTCCCCCTCAGAATTGGCATAGGTATTCAGTCATTGTTTTTCATTAACTTTCCGGTCAAAATCTTCACTTACTTTCAAACAATTACGATAAAACAATGATGTTTACTTCAACTTCTAATGGGTGTGCTCAATAGCAGGAATGACAACAACAACCACTTCGCATGATCCAGACAAACCACAATGTCATGGTTGGCTGATCTGCTGACTGCAAGTTCAGGTCAAGATTGTATTTTATTGCTGCATGAAGGCGATGATGCAATACATTCACTAATATTAATTCTTTGAAAGGTATTCTTGACATACCCTGCTTGACATTATACAGTCTGTAGTGTAAGCTTACTGTGTATTTTTGGTTATGTTGGTGTTTGTCTTACATAATGCAACATGTTCAATTCTGGTGACACTGCTTCTGCAGATAACACTCGTACACTCGTAATTATGTTCATTGTGAGGTAATAGGCCCCTGTGAATAGGCCTAATCATATTGCAAAAATCACACCATAGGGGCCAATGCCGTATTGTTGGAGATCTGGCTCTTACCAAGAGTGAGTGCACCCAACTTTAGTTGTCCAGTCTAATTGTCAGGTAATTATCTCATTTTTCGTGAATTTGGTGGACATTATTCATGTAGAATAGGCCTAATCAGTTACCACTGGCCAAGGCCTGCTGTTATGACCATTTTTGGGAGTTTCAACAGTGTACAATCGGCTTTATTGTTAAGTATCAAAATGCATTGTCTTCACTGCCGTTACATAACATTACTACTTCTCTTCATGGTGATTGTTAATCTTTCATATTCAAGTATCACCACTGCGAATTTTATCCAAATCGGACCAATATTTTCTGAAATATGCACACTTTGGACATGGGAGCGTTCTTCCTCCAGCCCCTTTATGACTCCAGCAAAACTTAAACAACTTCGTACCACGAACTCTTCATTCATATTCAACCTGTCTATGTTCTTTAGAATTTCAAGTCGGGTCGGGGACAGTTTTATGCCCCTCTCATTTCCTTATTGCTGTCTTCGTATTTTATCATCGTCTTTTTTATTACTAAATGATCATACCACAAGGTCAGCTCCATGGCGGGAGTCAAAAGTACACACGAAATTTACGAAGAAGCAAAATCGCACATTTACCCAGATCTGTACGTCGCAACTTCTACCTTCTGGGCCTCCAATGGAAGTGGATTTGAGATTTGTATAAGATTTTTCCGTCAGGGCTGAAGTCGTAGTATTATTGGCTCTGGTAAGTATGGAGGAGGGCATCTCAAGCTAGTTCCTTACTTGGATGGGGTCTTTTACTTGCCCTTGCAAAGGCACAAGTTACAAGGCACCACGGCTTACTGTCTCATGCGACGGACTGAAGAGCCAGGGATGATTAATCCCGCATGCCCCGGGATTCGAACCCGGGACTTGCCGCTTGGTAAGCGTAGGCCTACTGATTCCTACCGGCGGGAAAACTATTCCCACATGAGTGATCACCAATGCTGCAACTTTTAAAAAATGACCACCTGCTATTCTGCATTGTAATTAACGCCCTATTATAATTAATTGGCATAAAACCCTTGCCACCTGTGCCCATTCAGAGGTTGGCAATTTCACGATATGACGAGTCCATTAAAAAGTTTGCCACCTCTGTCAAAAGTGTCATGGCTGTATCTCTTTGAAAGATGCAGTTTCTCACCTGGTCAAGGTCACTGCTTCCTCACCTTTGGCCATTTATAATTTGGCAAACAGGTCTCTGTCCATTTAGTTCATGAAGTGACCCATTCATTTTGAACTTCTTTCTTGCATAGCAAAAATCGTATAATCGCTTGCTTTCAAAAGGCGCGGTGGATTGCAAGGTGTCTAATCTAGTTTCACCATTCTTTTGACATTTGTTGCGTCGTCGCCTTGACCTTGGACAGGTTCCGGCCGCGCCTTTAAAATCCATCATGATGGCACTTACAGATAATCCAACGGATACCGTTTGATGATAATGCCTTGAAGAATTCAAGGAGCTTTTGCAGCCAATCTCGCCTGCAGGTGGATAAGTTCACTATCTCGTGACGAAGACACTGGGCATGCACGTGACCTATCCTGGAGACGAGGTTTGCAGGCCAGCAGATGACGCTGACTCTTGAGAAAGTCACAGGGACAATGAGTTTTTATTCCGAGAGGATCTGCTTTAAAACCTGATGGGTTTTGATGATAATTGTACCATAACATGGTCAGGTGAATTTTGGATTGTGCAAAAGCCCGCGGGCAGAATAACACCTGTGTGAGGCTGGGAATTTTTGAATATTAAAAGTAAACAAGTTGAAGCCTGAAGCAGAGTTGCGTTTCTAAGTAATGGACCCGCCGCGTGTTTCAGTTAGGCTACAGGCAACCTTTTCTAACATTGAATTCCACTGAGTTTGACTGCTTCTACACCCTGTGCATCATGGCGTCACAAACTGACCACCCGATATTCAAGTATGTAGAATCGGTTACAGATTAGTAACCGAACCGTATCCCCTCCAGCAAAGTAGACAGATTAACATAAAGATTGGAATGCACTGCTTACCATTCATGAGGGCATAAAATTGTTACTTTTGATGTTAAAAGTTCACATGTTTCGATTTGAACTCCCAAGTTGTAGTTTCGGTTTCATATGAGTTTCCCAGCTTCAAGCGAATCAAAAGCGGATTTTGTTTACATTTGGATGGTGTTTGTAAACACAAAATTCAGCCAATCAGAATGCACGAAAATTTCTCTTGTTGACATTCTGGAGAAGTTTGTTTACATTTTTGCCAAAAATTCGTCCCCTTTCAAATTCTATTTCTAAATCAAATTTTGTCACTTTTGATTCGCTTTCATCTCTGGTAGTTTCATCTGGTTCTATCGTATTTTTATGCCTTTTCTGCGAAATACGTTGTGAGTTCTAGATTTTGACTCATTGTAACATGAACTCCTTCAATACCATAGCAGGACGGAGTGAGCATTAAGGCCCTGACAGACTGGCGCGTACGCGACGCGTCGTGCAGGCGTCCCGCCAATCAGATTCTTCGGTAGGTGTTTCGGTCCATGTTACCACCTCCCTGATTGGTTGAACGCTTTCCCGACGCGTTACTTACGCGCCAGTCGGTCACCGCCTTTTGTATTCCTTGTGGGTCAATTGGTGATTTTCCTGACTTCAGACTTTAAAAAAAACGCAGACGACACCACTTCACTTCCCTTTAATCTATATAATAAGAGGGAACGCCTCATTTTATGTCACGGGTAAACTCGAAAACTGCCGCACGACCTGCGTGACACTTGGTACCAGCGGTGTAGTTGCCCCCGTTGGAACCCAATCACGCCAGAAAGTGCCCCTTTATAGAAGCCCCACCCTGCCCCTCCAACATCCTGGGGGAATCACTGAATGGCCTTGGCGAACCCACACATTTCAATAACTGAAATGTACTTCGTAACAGGTAGTAGCAGATCAATGCTCAGGCAATCTGACAGCTCCCTTGTTGATCATTCAGCGACATCCAACGGGTTTTCCTCGACTACCTCGCATTTCAAAACTATAAGCCAGCAGGTGACAGAGCACAAAATGTCAAACATTTTTTTACAACAATCATATGTTAAAAGTGCATATGCTGTGAATAATTACATTGTGATAATATGCATGATTACTGCATGAATATTATTGCACCAGTGTCATATTTACAAATCTAATTGCAAAACAGGCAGACCTACATTCATATGTTGACAAAGAATATAGGTTGATAATACTTGCAAATGTGAACGTGACGGAATACATTATTCACAGTTCAGAAAAGTAATGTTTTTATTTTGCATCAGACAACTGTGCAATTTTGAACTCTGTCAGTACATGTACTTACAAGTCTGTAATTATTTTGAAAAGGTTGAGTTGAGGACAAATCCACTTGATGAATTCTACTCTCCATGATCAGTAGACTGATTACCGGTACATGTATAGTTAGTCAAGGTATCTATTTTTATCAGATAATATACAGGAAGTCAACTTCCAGATTTTGCAAATTTTCGACCCCAACCGGGGCCTTCTTCAGGCTGGCACTTAACAGTACAAGACTCTAGAATAGACTGAGAGGGGGCCTGTGAGAGGGGGTCAGTCTATTCTAGAGTCTTGTACTGTTAAGTGCCAGCCTGAAGAAGGCCCCGGTTGGGGTCGAAAATTTGCAAAATCTGGAAGTTGACTTCCTGTATATTATCACGTTGTGTGTCAATTTTAGTGCTATTTCTTTCTTTGTATATTTTTATCAGATCATACAATGTATGACAATTTTATGTGATAAATAAAAGAGGAGGATCAAAGAGACAAGAGCATAGATCATGACTGTCCGGGATACCCCATTTTTTTACCAGAAACTTTTATGGAAAACTGAAGGAAGTGGCCATTCACAGCTCATCCCACCCGATCTTTTACTGAAATGCATCCTGTCCACCTTCCCCTAAATACATGTATGTGTCCTCTAATTTGAAATGATCAGGGATAATATTTTGAAGCAAAAATACTGAGGAAAGAAGGAAAAAGCTAAGGAACAATGTCAACAAAAGCTTTATTTGAACCATAATTTGTGACTCGTGACAGCAAAGTCAGTCGGAATGCGCACAGAAGAAGACCCAACATGTCCAAGGTGACACCAACGGTTTGTTGATTTCAGGATTGCCTGCCCATTGTGAAATTTGACTTTGTCGATTGCTGTAATTGTTGTCTTGTGTCATCTTGGGTCTTCTTTCCGGCGCATTCCAACTCATTTTGCTGTCACGGGTCACATTTGTGCATCCAATGATATCTTTACTTAATGTCTGACTGATACTAGAGCAGCAGGATCATATGACACTGATAGTGAAACATGGTGAACCTTTTCTTGAGGAATGTGGTGACGCATTGTACTCTTAACCGAAAGGCTGTGTTTTTTATATCCAGTTGGGTCACTACTCTGGAGGCCTACCCTCAACAGGTCTCCAGATGCGCAGAGTAAGCTGCTCCTTGACTTCCTCAGAAGTGGTTTCTGGAGAGACTTGGTTAACATTAATAATGTTAAAGTGCTTTTTTGAGATGCTAGCAGATGATCGATGTGTTTATATGTATCTGTGTGTGTCCCTATTGCAAGGCTTGATTTAAGTGGAATCACATCGCAGTTTGCGAATGGAAAATGGCACTTTCATGACTTTGTCTGTTGATTGAGAGAGGGATGTTATTGTTGATTGAGAGACGGACATCCCTGCTGATCCGATTGTCAGAGGGACAAGATAAGAAGCGCCATACACGTACGTCGTAGGCATAATCCCTGCTGCTGGCTTGATTGCATTTACCTCTTATATTCACGCACTGAACAGGCCTAGGCCTAGGCCTATATTCTGTATACACATACCGGTAGGACTATAGGCCTACTATAGACTAGGCCTATAGTGCAATTAGCTACAGCACTGCAACCACAGGCCCCCTACCTAGGCCTACTTGTGCAGATAGCTACAGTACATTCTGCACTGAATGCATTGGACCTTTAAATTTTGGGCAGTTTTTGTTTTTGTTTTGGCAAAAGATTCAGACCAAATTAAAAGTTAAATCGACACAAATTCGGTGAATACTTACATCACAAGTCTTGAGATTAACGCCGACACCATCGTCTCAAATATTTATCCCCGACGGGCCGTCCTGATGATGATTATGAGCAGAAAACAAACTCTGACTATCCTGATTCTTGCTGGTCGTTAGACGGCTGCCATTTTGAACTTTGACGTCATCGGTTGAGGTCACATGATGTAAACTTTTCTGTGATCAAGGCAAATTTGTGCATACTTAATCATGTATTTTTCTCTGAAAAACGCATCAGTTTATCTTCGTAGGGTTATGAAAACTCTTTAAGGAGGCATATAATTTGACTGAATCAACTGAGGTCACTGAAGAATATCAAATGCCCCCTTATTTCAAGGTTGAAATGAGGGAAACCCCTAGCAGAAGCAGTTTGTTCAGGAATGTGCTTGGGATACCCCCAATCAGTTAAAAACACAAAAAACACGTTTAAAAGGATATGAAATACAAGAAATGCTGCCTAAATAACTACAATTATGTTCTTTTGTGAAATTATTGGAATCAAAACCATTTATATCATGCAAAACTCCATCGCAACAGAGAACTACTTTGTTTGATATGCCACGCGGATGAAAATCATTTCCCTCACTTTCACAGGCCCCCTACCTAGGCCTACTTGTGCAGATAGCTACAGTACATTCTGCACTGAATGCATTGGGCCTTTAAATTTTGGGCAGTTTTTGTTTTTGTTTTGGCAAAAGATTCAGACCAAATTAAAAGTTAAATCGACACAAACTCGGTGAATACTTACATCACAAGTCTTGAGATTAACGCCGACACCATCGTCTCAAATATTTATCCCCGACGGGCCGTCCTGATGATGATTATGAGCAGAAAACAAACTCTGACTATCCTGATTCTTTCTGGTCGTTAGACGGCTGCCATTTTGAACTTTGACGTCATCGGTTGAGGTCACATGATGTAAACTTTTCTCTGATCAAGGCAAATTTGTGCATACTTAATCATGTATTTTTCTCTGAAAAACGCATCAGTTAATCTTCGTACGGTTATGAAAACTCTTTAAGGGGGCATATAATTTGACTGAATCAACTAAGGTCACTGAAGAATATCAAATGCCCCCTTATTTCAAGGTTGAAATGAGGGAAACCCCTAGCAGAAGCAGTTTGTTCAGGAATGTGCTTGGGATACCCCCAATCAGTTAAAAACACAAAAACCACGTTTAAAAGGATACAAAATGCAAGAAATGATGCCAAAATAATTACAATTATGTTATTGTGTAAAATTATTGCAATCAAAACCATTTATATCATGCAAAACTCCATCGCAACAGAGAACTACTTTGTTTGATATGCCACGCGGATGAAAATCATTTCCCTCACTTTTCAAACCTTTGACCCTAGACCTAGGTATTCATCCGCCGTAATTCAGGGAGACATTCCAGTGATATCCCGATTTTTTTCTCAATTTACACCATTAGACAAAACTATGGATACTTGAGGTTTATCATGGCGTTTAAATACAGGGAGGAGATCGTTGGTAAACGGTTCCTATCCGTTCGTAGCGCCTTGAAGCTGAAATTGAGCAAGATAACCGAGTGGGAATGGCGGGCCGGAGTAGTTCGAGCTGCCACTCACAAAGATCTACAGAACGCTGAACTATCGGTAAGTTCACCTCAAACTAACTCCATCCTTGCCGATTTCTTGTGTATTTTTGCTAAACTATACTGCTTGATACATTCCCAATTATCGTACCTTATTTTTGATGCAAGAAATGTTGCGGTTGATGTACGGAGTGCTGAGAAAACTTGGGTAGTATTTACTCATGTCGGGCCAAGTTGAAGTCAAAGTGAGTGGGTAGTGTAGTGTAGTCGTCATGGCACTATACTAATGTAGTACTTGTGTACAAGAATGTGTACTGAATACAATGTATGTTCATAGTACTGGGCTCTGGTGGGCTACCTCACTTTATGAGCATTTAGTGCTCAATTTTCCCATGTTTCTTGCATGTGATCATACTTCAAGTTTTGTTTCAGAGCTAAGATCGTTGTTGCATAATTGACACTAATGAATGACAGATTTTGATTTCACTAATGAATGTTCATTGCCAAAAGTTGATTGAAGATTGGTCGACCTATTACTTGATTCTTTTTTGAAGGAGGGTTTTTCTGTCATTCCCTGAACCTAGTAGGCCTACATCCAGGGATACAATAAGAAAGCTCTTTTTCCCTCCTACATGTCCTAGAAGAAGAGACAGAATAGCAAAGACTCTGCCAGACTACACTTAGAAACAATGATTTGACCTTTTTACACCAAGTCTTGTTAATTACACAGTAATTGGATAATTGAATTCCTTCAATTGTGTGTGAATTCCATTGTTATCACCTAATTTATGAGTAGAACATGTTGTGATGACGACTTTCACGACTGTAATTTTGGCAATTAGTCAAGAGTAGGCCTTGGGTGATGTCTTCAACATTGACATCAGCCTTTGTATAGAATAGAACATCATCTTTTTTCAAAAAAGGCCTTTTTCTAGGTCGATATAGGCCGAGTTAAAATCACTATATTTACAATGTTGAACTTTATACACCGTCCATAGTGCCAGTAATAGTGCATCATGGGAAATACAGTATGCATGCACTCAGCTTGGTAGACAAAATAGGTAGCAGTCTAAATGGGCCTAATTCATGGTCTTATCAATTATCATGAAGCTACTTGGGTTCACCCCAAGCACCGACTGACCTACCATTATATGCAGGAGTGTCTCATCCTGTTTTGTACACAAGCACACAATTTGGGCCTACCTATACTGTGGATTGAAAGGTATGGTATGACACTGACAGTGCTTTTCACTTGAACCCATCGTGAATGTCTCCAGTTCTCTAGATAAGTCATTTGAACACTGATGAATTGGTGCCTGTGTGTCGGATCTTCAGACATACAGCCTTTTCGAATTGCTGCCCACTCATTTGTAGTATTAATGGGAAATAAACAAAAAAGCTACCTCGTGGGCCTGGCCTTGGGTGTTACACAAAACTTACATGCAGAAATTTCTGTCAATTTACAGTACATGTGTATTTTTACTATGCCTCAATAAAAAAAATGAGTGTAAAACTTTGGTTGAGTTTCCCCCAAAAGCTTGTTGGCCAGTTAATGGATGTCTTGGTGGTGAGTTTTACATTGGTTCCAGCTACAGATTATGTATTACTGATAGGTCATGTAGGTGCCTGTTTCTACTTTGTTAAAAATATTTTATTTCAATCACATGTAGTGAAAGTGAGACCCAATATTTCTGCATGAAGTTTTGGTAGCGAGGTACATTTATAAAACCAAAGAAACGAGCAAATCCAAAATGTGATTTTCATAGTCTAATTACATTAGGTACAAACGTTTTTGGCATCCTGTTAGCCCTCATCAGGTACATGTACAGTGAGAAAATATTACGTGTATTGAAAGAAAACTAGAACATTGACATAACTGCAATTAGTAACTGTGTTGAGAGTGATTTAGAAAATCCCCAAGAAGAAGAAAGACCCTTGTTGAGCCTGCATGAACTGAAAATACACAGGGATAGAGATGGTGCTACATGTATATTTGGACAATACGCAGGGACATGAACTGTCCATGCTATGGTATAATATTTAGAGCCCAGTTAATTGCCTACTGTGAAAACAGGCCTGTAGTGGATTTTAGGTCCTGTTGGTATCGTAAGGGCCTACAATACACAACAATCACCACAAAAAGGCATTGTTGTTGGGGTAAATAAGGCCAAAAAAAAAAAAACCTTTGGTTCAGGTAACGGACTCCCTCTGGAGGTGGGTAGGTCGGTAGGGATTTTTTTTTTTTTTAATATTTTTTTTTACTGTGAGAAGTTGTGTGGTAAACCTGTCAGTGGACACCAGCTCACTCAATGCCATACTCTCATTGTGTCTAGTTCAATTTCCAGTAAATTTCATTAACTTGTATCTCCTTTTGCAGCAAGAGTCACAAAACCTCTCCTTCTCATGCTTACTGTACAGTTTTTGGGTGGTAGCTGTTAAAAAACTTGACCATTTACTATGCAAAAACTTTTGCACAGCGTGCTTTACCACTCATACAAGGCGCCGTTGTGGCGCTGTGGTTGTGTTTTTGGCGGTTCTTTTGATAATGAAAGGGGCATAAATTTGAGGGAGACGAAAATTTGACAATAAAAATTTTTGAGTAGGCATTTTTGGGGGCAAAAAATAGGGTCGGTCGGGTTACCTGAACCAAAGGTTTTTTTTTTTTTGGCCTAAAGAGTACAATGTATTGAGTGTAATACATGTTCTTAGTCTTCTATGAAGCTCACTAGGGGCCGTATTCATAAACATACTTTGTCAAAGAAAGTGTGATACTTATCTTTTGTGTTGAACAAAGGATAGTGTCATACTTCGACTTTAGTAGTTTTATGAATATGGGGCTGGGCTTCCAAAGTGTGTGTGCAAGCTGTGATCATGCAATGCATACAGTCATGACTGTTGTCAGGTGCATGCCTTCAAGTTTTACACCACAGACTGTTTTGCTTTTCATCTCCAGATACACCGTGGCAAATAGGTGGGAATTTTTTACACACAGGTAGACAAATGTACACTTGTATTTTTGCTTCCTAAACAATTCAGAAATTCAGATACCTTGGACGGTGATAGTGAGAAACTCCCAAGTTGTATTACCTGATGCTTCAGTCTGAGTGATCCATGATACCGGCATGACCGGTACATGTTGGCCCTAATTCTTGTACAATATGTTGTACTAATGTGCTTCTCAGCGTATTGCACAAAAATATGGAAAAATTACAGTTTGGAATGATTCAAATTAAATCGAAAAAGAACATGGTAGCCATACATGGAGTGGCAAGACATCCTGTTGAAAATCACAGTGGATTTTAATGTTTTATGGTCCAATAAACCATGAATAAACTAATTTGTAATAGCATGCCGCCCGGTTTCTATTTTTACCACCAAAGTTAGGACAAACATTATGTAACAACTAGACTTCCTCAGAGTGACCATATTGTGGAAGGTGAGACAGGACAAAAGCAGGGTCAGACAAACAAAATGAAATTGACAAGTGAAGTCCGACATCATTCGGGTGGTTCGCAATATAGTGTGATGGCTATAAATTCACGAAGGTGCTGAAGGCAATTGCTGTTGGTGCCCCTCCAAATCATACTTCAGTTTATTTCAATAATTTTTTTTATGAAAAAAGTGTTTTTTCCCCAAACAAGGAATTGTGCCCTTTTTGCCAAATTTTCTGTGCCTCTCTGTCATGTCTGGCAATGAAGCTTGAGCTGCGCGTGTGTGCAAAAGAAGGCTGCATATTATCAAACGCTTTCCTCTGCAGACTTCAGGCCTAACAACCTGCAGTGGCAGATTGAGAATCAAATGGTATTTTGCCAGGTGATTGTAACTGTATTATTCATGTATACATATACTGGGTTATGTGTGTATGCCTAAAATAGAGTAGGCCTATGCATGTATGTTGAATAGGCCTGCACACAACTCTCATGAGTGAACAACACCTTGTTCGCCTGTTCTTTTGTTATGAGCTCTGCGTTATGGTGTTTTGAATAGGCCTTTTCATACAGTATGATAGAATCCATGTTCAGGTTTTGTCTGAATGGGTATGGGTTTCGCCTAAACTCTGCATACCAACAGCAAATAGTTGAGAGAGAGTCTAAATTATCAATTTGATATGTTTCTCATGCAGCGAGATTCATAGTACTCTTATAGATGATCATCCATAGTCTCTTCATCTGAGATGTTAGGCTTCCTTTACATAGAAGTATACGGTATACGAAAATGCCGGTTAACAATGGCTTCCCGAGGATTCACATCCATGAAGCCATTATTAACCGGCGTTTTCGTATAGCCTCGTATACTTCTATGTAAAGGAAGCCTTAGGAGAGACATTCCTCCAAGAATTTTGAAAAGTTTCATGACGTGAAAATCAAAAAGTGATTCGTGTGAACGTTGAGTGGCTGTTCATGCATGAGAACACGTAGCCATTAACGCTCCCTTCCATATAATGGCAATTTCCATGATCAATACGTGAATTTTACTCACAGGGAGACTACGATATGTATGGCATGTTTCTGATGATGTGCAGTTGGAGCGTATAATGTTAGCAATGTAAGGAATCAATGTGTGTTGAGGTATGCATTAGGTTGAGTCATCTGTAAAGTGTCCTGTACATAAGTATACGGTATACGGACACGCCGGTTAACAATGACTTCACAAAGGATTCGCGACCATGAAGCCATTCTTAACCGGCATGTTCGTATACCATATACTTAAATACAGGAAGGCAGTGACAGACTGGCGCGTAAGCAACGCGTCGGAAAGCGTTCAACCAATCAGGCAAGCGGTACAGGGACCGAAACACCTACCGAAGAATCTGATTCGTGGAACACCTGCAGGACGCGCCGCGTGACGCGTCAGTCTGTCACCAGCTTTAATACACATGCATGGGTGGGATGTTAGTTGGTTACAGTCTGTATGAACACACCGGTTTAAACAATTTGCCAATTGGCTTCACTAGGATTTGCGACCATGAAGCCGTTCTAACCGGCATGTTCATACCCTTCTATTATAAGACACTGATCAGGGCAAAAACAAGAAAAACTGGCAACTCAAATTGCCGGGCACTAAAATTAAGAAGTGTGCCAAGTAGTCATGACTGCTCTCAGGCTCAGGGCCGTATTCACAGATCGCACTTTAGCCTAAAGTATAGCTTAAGTTAGACTTTCTCTATGCTTGAAGCATTACGAAAAGTCCGACTTTAATGAAAGTGTGACCCGTGCATACGGCCCTTAGCCAAGTTTGGATGGCAGGGACAGTGTACCTCCCTAGATAGACTGATTATGCAAGGATGTCTGGATATTTTTACTATTTGTCAAGGACTTGGCAATAAAGAAACGATGGCCTTGTATGTATTTAAAAGTTGTCGATTTGAACATTGAGCTGGTGCCTGGATCTGTTATCAGTTCAGACAATACGGCAATACACATTTTACTATTGAAGGCAAACTTTCTAATCGTAATGCCATGAAAATACTGTCATAATGGGGAACTTTCGTGCCGTCAGAGGCCGCTACGAGTTAGCGGTCCAAGAACGTCATGAAATTTGACGTCACAGGGCAGAAATGCATGCCACAACGTCATCCATAATGACGTTGGCGCCGTGGCTCACGCATTTGACGTCAAATTCGTGACGTTCCTGGACCGCTAACAGGCGGCCTCTAACGGCAGGAAAGTTCCCCATTGGTGGACTTAGTGGGCTGATTTCACAAAGGGTGTTTTAAAGATTTAGACGCGTGTAACTTCGTCAAATGCATGGTGGAAGTGCGTGCATTTAGTGAAGTTACACGCAGCTAAGTCTTTAAAAACACACGTTGTGAAATCGGCCGAGTGAGTTTGTGTCCCCAAGTAGTGGAGACAGATCAGTGATCCACTCAAAACATTTACCGAGAAAACAAAGGCACACTTGTCTTCTGAGCTATAATCAAGAAGTATGCCATTGAAAATGAACAAAACATATCCCACAACCGCAGGGAATCTTGTTCTGGTGCTTTTCACACCTTGAATGAAATACAACAATTTCTTCAAATGTGTGTGGGAATTATTTTCGACCAAACAGGTCAAGTGAGGCAACACCGACACTGTAAATATAGCAGAAAGGTCACTGATCTAGCACCTCCAACATTATCACATTAGGGGACCAACGAAGACTTATCTTGAACAGCCCGTGGCGTTTCAGTCGAGGCCCAACACAAGTTGTGTTGATAATGACTTCCAGATTTCAACCACTTGTCATTCTCAGAGGAATGTAGGACACTCATGTCTGTGGCAAATTATTGAAGCAAAATTGTACACAGAATTGTAGCCACATAAAAAAATGTCTGGACGACTGAAATGGCTCCACTCCAACTATGGGTCAGTCACAAGAAGAACATAAAAACACAAACAAATATACTCTATTAAAGGGACGCTTTCGCCCCTATCAAGTTTGCAGACACTGGCTGCCATTTTCTACGACAGAAAATCCAGAGAGCTGGGGGTACGCAGGCGATTGAGTTGCCAATGGGAGCTAGGGTAAGGCTATAAGCTCACATCGCAACCAATATGAAACTTGGCCGGGCAAGAACATCCCTTTAATAAATGACTCTGCCCACTCCTGGTTACGGGCAAAAGGGGGCATCTCAGAAAACTTTGTCAAATGATACAACAATCTTTTAAGGGTTATGAAAAGTGACTCGAAATCTCGAATTTTTCACGCAAAAAATATGACTAAATGCACACTGAATTGAGAAAATAAAGCTCGAGGGCCTCCGAGCCTTAGTTTTCCCAATTTTTTGTGCAGTTAGTCAGATTTTTTGCGTCAAAAATTCGAGATTTCGAGTCACTTTACATAACCCTTAACCATTCCAGTGCTATGAACGTAAGTGTAGGGGGCATTTTATTTTCCTGAACATGTATAGAAGCTCCCTTGTGACCAACACCCCAATTCACATTCTTACATGTAAGACCGTACATCAACCCACGCATTGGGATATGGAATACTGTCCTATCAGAGTAGGACCTGCCTTTATTCCTTCCTGACACAACTCATCGTATAGTTTTTGAAATATTTCATATTCAAATTCTTTGACACATGCAAAATGTCATATTTTTCAAACAGTCAACAATGCATCATCGTCTCCATGCTTATATTGTGTTCGAGTTCACGATTTGGGCAATTACATAACTTCAATATAGCCCACCATGGTCATGTACTCTGTCGCAAGCCTGAAAAAAAATGAGGAAAATGCATGAATTGCGAATGGAATCAGTTTCTGTCAAATATTTCCTGTTCTCATTTATCTGATTAAAGGTTGTGGCCTGATTTCATCTATAATTTCTTTTAGGCAAATCATGGGGAATGCTGCTCAGACATTTTTCATAGGGCTTTTAAAAATTTTTACTGACTAATTATCCTGAGGGGTAGTTGAAGTTGCCTCGGATGACATGCCACCTTCATCATTCATTTGGTTCTGCCACTGCAAGGACCTCTTGGTCTGGTCTGAGCCTCCATCAGCATGACTGACTCTGACTGGTCTCTTTTGTTTTCTGAAAACAGAGCCAGGAAAATGATTACTTCAACAATAAAGTTTGTTATGATAACTGCATTATTCACAACAGGTTAGTTATTATACAATAAGTCAACTAGATATTACAAACCTTGGTGTTGCTTTCTGGTCTCTCTTTTTCCTTTGGCTCACTTTTTTGGATGGTGTATTTGCAAGTCTTCGCTTTGTCGGGTGGCTTTTCTTTTTCTTCTTTGCATACTTGGCTTCTTGAACCATGTTGACGAGGGACTCTGCTTCAATCACCAGTAGATCATCCTTTTGGTCGTATTTCATGTCAGGTCCGAAGTCGTACAACAAGTTCCCATCATCATCAGCCTTGATACAAGGAACTGGTGGAATGGCTGCATCAGGTTTGCCAATTGTCAGCAGATACTCAAAAGTGAAGTTAGTATGCACCACCAATCTATCCAGGACTGAGGACGGTGGCATCCATTGCCAGTTTGGTTTGAATGCCTCGTTCTTCTTCAGTGAAAGCTGTCGGACTGCGTCAAATGAGATTTTAGCAGGGTCCACATCCTTTGGACAATACATTGATTTCACCAGTGTCTTGTATACATCAGAATTCAGAGACGCTGTCAAAACCTTCCCGTCACCATAGTTAAAATCAAACAGTGTGTGATAGCACTGATTTACCACTCTTTCCAACCAACTGTCATGTTGTATTCCATTGAATTTAAGAAGGAAGTCATTCCCTGCCAGAGAAAGTGTCAAAGCAACAATGGCTGCAGCATTGGTTGTGTGTAATATTCCCTCCAGCTTCTGAGCAATACCGGTGATATTATATAAGTCATAACGTTTCTTTGCCTTCCTCAACATGACAAACAGCGGGTGTTTGAAGCTCCTGTCCTCATTCCGTGGCCAGTCGAGTACTGCTAAGGAGAGCAAATGCAGGACAACAGCGTCAATGTCGCCTGAAGTCACAACTGCCATTACTCCCTTCCCTTCTTCTAGTGTGGGGAGGATATCTACAAGCCAGTCTATTTGTGCGAGCTCGGCTTCTCCTTTCCTTTGTGTATATGGAAGTTCCACCTTTCCCATGAAGCCATCCTTGGTGAAAGTTGCACGTATAGGGATGGAGGTGCTATCACATTGGCAACTGAGGGATGATCCACATTCACAGCCTTTGATAATGTGCTCACTGTCAATGTCAACAATAATGTCTTTTCGGATGTCTAGATCTTCAACTCTCTCTGCCAACCAAGTGCTTATCAATCGTTTTCCTTCAGAAGTGTGAGTAATTGCATATCTGTCTGCTTTGGATTCACTGATGATCTGGTTATCCATTTTCAGGTGAGCAACAGTAACTTTCTTCCCTTTTTTTGCTGCTTCTGCACGTTTTTTTCGTGTGGGGCCCTTTAGAATGTCTGGTGTATATTTATACTTTTCCTCGCAGATGATTACCCGTTTTGAATCTGGGAATGTACGAAGGAGTGGGCGCATGACTTGGTTTCCAACAGAGTCAACAAATTGTTTGCCGGTGCTTCCTTTAAACGAAAATTTCTGTCCAGCGAATTCGATGGTCATCACACTTACAACAGAGGCAATGTTGCAGGGGATTTTCTTTAGCTTCATTTTCGTGAAAACTAACTCGTTGTTTTCACACCATTTTTCCCTAGCTTTCTTCTCTTTGATGGCATTCATGTTCCTCCGAGGGTCAGGACCTGGGTTGGTGTCTTCTGGACCTTGGTTGGTATATTCTGGTCCTCGGTTGGTGTTTTCTGGACCTTGGTTGGTATCTTCTGGACCTGGGTTGGTGTCTTCGGCATCATCAGCTGTTTCGTGAGGTACACTTGTCAGTAACTTTGTGAGTGCTGTCGTCACTCCACCGTGTTTTGCTACGACGTGCTTGCTACCATCAGGTGTTAGGATGGCCTGGCAGTTGTTGTAATCGGATTTGGTGCAGTTGAGGACTTTCGATTCTTTTTTGACTTCTTTGATTCGCTTGTCTGTCTTTGCTTCCGTCTTACTTTTTTTCTGGGCAACATGCACCTTTGATCGACTGAAAGTGTCCCCTTCTGCCCTTCTCACCTTCGTCAGCAGAGTTTTTGGCCCTTTGACTGTGCTGATATCAGGAAGATCTTCTTCAGTCAGGCCACATATCCCAATGGAGGCAGCGTACTTGATAACCATGAATCTGCCCACTTCTTCAGTTTCACGGTCTAGGTAAGTAACTGGAAGTGCTGGTTTCTTGATGTCATAGGCATTTCTAGGGAGTTCACCAGGGAGTTCGAGTACACCTTTCATTATGATCATGGTAGCCACAGGAAATATGTGCTGATAGTCAACTTGATCATATGATTTGAAGAGGAATCGTCCACCCGCTGTATCCTTTGGTCTGGTGTTTCCTACTTGACCAGAGATTTTGAGTGATTCTCTTCTCTTTTTCTCAATTAGATCGAATGTGTCTACCAGTGACATTCTCCGTACAATTGCTTCTATGGGAGCCCCTGGACGAAACGCCTTGACTGCAGTAATGTGGTCGAATTCCCTAAAGGCATCGAGACCAACATTGGCACCATCTTCCTTATGTGGGATAGAGAAAAGTGACCTCTTCATCTGTTTATAAAATGGTGCAGCAGAACTGTGGGCTTCCAATAGTTTGACAGTGAATGGTGCATATGAAGTTGCTCCATTAATGAAGGCAAATGGTAGGGAACTTTTCACAGTCGCCAACATCAGATCGTAACCAACTGGTCCTCCGAGACGTTCTGCCACATGCAATGCTCTGATTTCGTCGCAGTGCTTCATCATATCGACATGAAGTGCAAATGTACCATTATCTTTTGACTGCTTGCTGATGTAAGAATCATACTTAGCACCCCATTTGGTGACATTAGCATCAGTGTCTTCAGACTGAAGGTCCAGTATCAGCTCAGATGCTGCCTCGGGTGGAAGATGATGAGTGAATTTCAACATCAGTGAGATGTGAAGAGCAATCGCTAGACGCGAGACTTGCTTGGTTGCAGTTTCAATGTGTCTGAGTTCAATCAGTTTGGTGGCATCATTGTCCCTTTGGTCATCACGCATGTACTTGAGGAGATGCTGGAGTCCAGCACCCCCATACGCATTCAATAAGTTTACGATCTTGGATTTGCGGGTGTGCAACAGTGGAAATTCTGGAATGAACTTCTTGTATTTCTTGCTGTCATCTTGGAGGTTGAGGAGGTTGTTGTTCAGCTTGTGATCTGTTGGAAAGAGTATTTTGTCACACTCCTCATCGCTTGCCATTTTGATAATGAAGTCATCCAGAATCAGTCTCAAATTCCGAATATCATCATCCCGTCCTGTGGCCGGAACAGGGTGCCGAATAAGGACCTCAGGAGTTGCTGCTGGAGAGAAATCAACCTGTTTAATGGAATGACTGTCTTGTGTTGTTTCATCTGTTGCCTCAATATTCATTGAATGGAAACTGACGTTCAGCAAGTCCATCTCACCCATCATAGCTGTACCAGTGTCATCATGCTCGTGTTCATCACCATCCAAAAGCAATGTTGCTGGCTGTACATCAGTGGTTTTATCAGTTTCCTCAATCAGTTTCTCCACCAGCTGCCCATGCTGATCTATAAAGTTCTTCCAAATAGTGTTCATGCCAAAAGTGCAGTGGTGTTCGAATGATACCATGACTGCTTCCTCATCCTTTGTCATGTCAAGGAGAGTACTGCCCAGGTCTTCCTTTGAGAGAACCTTTTCAGATTTACACAAGCAGTTCTCGGTGCCATCACACTCTGGTTCATGCCACGACTGAACAACTGCAGAATCCTTTGGTATCCCACAAATGGTAATTGGGAGTGTGCTGACTTGTTTGGTGTTGCTTTCACCTGGTTCTGGGTTCTTTGAAGCCTGCAACCGAACCAGATTGTCAACTACGAAAGCAGGATGGCATTCCTGAAGGGAAACATAATGGAGTTTGCGTGCATGTTCGTTGGCTTTTCTGTATTCCAAGGCGTGTTTCCTTCTGAAGGTCCTATAGACACATGTGTCAGGATCAGACATTTTCTTTATCCGACTTTCTGCAGCTCGCCGTGTCATTGATGCACCACTCAGAGATCCCACAGAGAAGATGGTATCCAAATGCTGGTGATTTATCGCCAGGGTATCAGAGTTCATGACTTGGATTAAGCCATAGTATATCTTCGTTAGCACATGTAGCATTGCATCGAAATGGGTGTATAAACGGCCGATTCTGCTCCTTGAATATTCCTGCACTTCATGATGATCTTTCAGTTGCTTTATGTAACTCTCATTTAAGAAAGTGCCAACGAACTGAAGCTGAATAGGTAATGGGACATGGTAACACCATTCCCTCATGACATCAAATGTCTCGACTCTGAGTGGGTCATCACGGTAAGGGAAGACATTCTCAAAACAAGCAGAACATAATATCTCTGTGTCATCATTGAGTGTGTCCTCATAATACGGGTTGATCCAAACATCATGTATGTGACCATCTTTGACCAAGCGCTGAAATTCGTCCCTGATAGTGAATCGTTGGTATTTTTCAGCAACCTTGGTTAAGCAAGGTACCTTCAGTAATGACACATCATGAATTTGCATCAAGTGTTCTTTCTGCAAAAGGCCGTCAATCAGCACCCCAAGTCCATCCACAGATATCTCTTTAGATTCGAGTTGTCCAACAATTTCCTCGGCGTGGCATTCAAGGAGAACATGGAGACCTGGTTCCTTCTTAGGGCACAGAGCATGACATGGGATTGTCAAAACACTAATCTTCAGGTCTTCACCAACAATGTTGCTAAGCTCTGCATGGATTGCGGCATCTATCACATTTGGCAGATGGACCATCCCAGATATTACTAACTGTACGTCTGAAAGAGCATCACCAGCAGCCCTACGATTAAGAGAATTACTGATGTATGTACTGCATTGTTTTTGGAGACTTTCACCAAGTTGTCTTGCAGACTGACACTGCTCAAAAAAGGTCAACTTCGACTGCAGAAGGTCCTCCCCGGCATTTGGACAGAACAGCTGGTACTGCCACTCAAAAAGACATATCTTTTGCCACTCTTCATGACTAAAATATGGCCTCAGATCCTCCAGTAGATTTTTCGGGACTTTTGACTGTGCCAGTGTCTTCTTATCGAGAATAACATCTAGTATGGCAGAAGGGAGCAACAGTTCCTTGGAAACACGTTTATATAGATCGTATGAGGTTAGGTCAGGCTGAATACTGAAGGATGAGGTATCGGCAGATGATGGAGTACAGGGTGTAGTCGTGTTACTACAGTCCAGCGTTTCAACAAGGTTGCTGAGGTCTGCTATTGTCGAGGAACATGATGACAGGGAAGTGTCTGTCGTCTTTACTGAATCCCTGACAACTTTGGCTATTTCTTCTGTAATTCTGGAACAGGCTGATATGCTTTCAGCTTGATTAAATGCATATCGTAGTAACCCTTTCAAGCTTACATATTCTCTATCTTGTATGGTGACAATACTTGCATATCCTTTGAGCTGTCTAAGGAGACTCCATCGTCGTACGGCACCTTTCTGATCACTTCCTTCTTCATGTTGACGGATCAACTCAAGGAATTTGTCGACCTCAACAATAAGGGTATCTTCGTGATGTATGAAAGGTATATCTTTCAACATCTTTGGAACCGTTCATTGCCGGACACCTAGACAGGAAAACAATCCACATTTCAACACAAAATTCCATGCAAAACAATGATTGGTGAACTCATTGACGTAAAAAAATGACTGTTTTTACTCAGAAAGACAATGATATGGGGGACCTTCAAGCATTACACCTATGACAAAAGTTGCACATTGTATTGGTGTTCACCAATGATAAAATGGGATCCCCCCCCCCAAAAGTTTGATTTCAGTCACGAAATGCGATGATGTACTTCCTTTTAAAATACATGAAATACAGTTTTATCTTCGGCTTACTTACCATTGATCATTGTCTTTACAGAAATTGAAATTCTAGGCTTTTGTCGACCTCAACAATAAGGGTGTATGGTGTCTGGAAGTTTTCATTTCCATATTATTATTCAACACCTAGACAGGAAAACAACACTAGATTTTAAACAAATGCAATGCAAACTATACCTAAAACAATAGTAAAGTCATTGACGTAATGCCTTCATACCCTACCCTATACCTTCTTCTGTTCTAGGGAAAGCTTCAAAATTTTCACCCCCTTGGTTTCTTCAGTAGGGTACTTTTGGCCAATGAGGCCCCTATTCTTGCACCGTTCGATAATCCCCGGGCCTGTCTGGTTCGGGATGAGCAGATGGCGGGCAGGGCGGGGCAGGCGGGAAAAAGGCATTATAGGTAGAAATTCACCCTTTTTCTTAGATTCTCGGAACAGTGTTCAAAGGGGTACCCTTTTCTGGAAAACCACTGGAAAGACCAGTGGAGAATGAACCCCTTTTAAAAGTTTTTCTCTGGGAAAAATGGTCCCGCGAGACCAAAGCAGAAAAACTGCCCGATAAACATGATAAATTGGAAATGCAGCATGCGGGCCCATAATCGTCTATGAGTGTGTGTGTGTGTGGGGGGGGGG
>NMRB01001683.1:134063-154906 GCA_002633025.1 Notospermus geniculatus | reverse complement strand
TCCCCAGTCGCCTGTCGACTTACGCAAGGCGAAAAGTATTGTTTGCAAGTAGTTGGGACCAGGATATTTATGACGACTTAGGCACTTTGACGACTTAGGAATGACGACTTAGCGAATGTAATTTAATGGGAAATAACATTACAAGAAATCGGGACCTTTTCAACCGCGTCGACTTAAACACTTTGGCGGGTTAGGCGCCGGCGACTTACGCGAGGTTTACTGTACTACTCCAGCAGTCATAATGATTTTGCATTAACCCCCCACCCCCACCCCCCTTAAAAAATGCTACCCAATATTCAGCAGGTGCGAGTATATGAAGAGGAACGAGAGCAAAGTGGAATACTGTACGGAACAATTCACATAGGGCCTTGACCTTGCTTTACAAAATAGGGTCTGCAGCTCGAACCACTGGACATAATCAGGATATCTTGTTGTGCTTTTTTTCTTCTAGAAAGATTCTCCATCCAGTTCTATCAGTAGTTTTGGGCTCTGGGTAGTGGGAGTATGCTTGTGCGTTTTTTGGACCACCCTGTATATGCTACATGATAATATGTCAAAAATGTTACAATAAATAAATAATGTATTCAAGTCAGAACCTTTGAAAATGAAACAAAGAAATACTCTAACTAATGGGCCCAGGCAATAGCTGGAAGGGCCTTATTTACAAGTCCTTTGTTAAGACTTACCGGTACCAGGTTACCCAAGCAAGGTCCTATTCACATGAATGACCTAACAGGTCAGTAAATGTGCATTACATAAATAGTGCTGGCTCCATTTTGGTTCCCTCAGTCACTGCCAGGTTGAAAGGTGACTTCGGTAGCGACCGCCATTTTGTTGAGACTCATGATCATAATTTGGGGATTCCCTTGTCCCATGTCCGACATCCTGCCAATCGGCCATGTTGACATTTTCTGAACACGTGGGTTTGTTTGGGATTCCCCATTCTAATCAGGTCATTCTGTTTCTAAAAATAGCATCGGGGCGAAAGATTCGCGCCGAAGATGGCGGCCGCTACCGAAGTCACCTTTCAACCTAGCGGTGACTGAGGGAACCAAAATGTGCTGGCTCTAGTCTTCCTGATAGCTCTGAGACTTAGGGTAATACCAGCAATTGCAGCTGGGTGTTTTTTAAATGTTTTGGAAAATACTGATGGTGTGGACAGGCCTCAAAATGATTTCCACAACAAGAAAAGGTTATTTACACAACTGTTTTATTCAAACCATTTTCCATTTCAAACAAGAATAGGCCTACACTAACGCTACGTCTAAATTAATATACTATTTCATTCTCATGTTGCCTACAGAAATTCTGAGCACCACCAATAAAAGGTGATTTTACTGTATATTGTCTTCGTGAGTATAATAACAATTTTGCCTACTTACATGTACAGTAACTTCATCTTATATCGACTTTGCTTAATCCTGAATACAGAAGGAATACAGAAGTATTCAGTAAAACAATACTGCTGCTCAGAACTTTATAATGTCAATCGCCAAAAACGTCGCGTGTATGTAGGAAAACCTGTTTTGACGGGCTACCGTGAATTTGTTTCTGGCCGGATGCCTCAACAAAGCATATCAGCGTGTAACCCAGTGCTTCTAGATCAAAATAGACGTTATGGTGGCATTTATCCATCACTGTGTCTCCTTGCGTGACCGCCGTGGAAACATAATGTAAGTTCGCACTTCTATATTTATATACACACGTGACGTTGCATTGCATGCAGTGATGGACAGCTGAGACTACGTTGGGGCTTTTCGCAGGGTTATGGCACACAGTGAACAGGAGGATCATCATAACAAAAGGAAAATCAGGTTCATGTGTGCACGTCATTGTGGAAGTATAGCACAATTTGGCTCTTCATCAGCCTTATGATACATTATGTCTACATGCATCATCACATCACGCATAATTAAAGTGGCTGTTCACTTTCGGAACCATTTTCCCAACTAACTTTTCATTATGTTGCAGTTGTTTGATTTTCATGATAACTTCAGGTATAATATTTTATGATGTGAACTACATAATCATGAAAGAAAAATGTCAATCACTTTCATTAATTAGGAAAACAAAGAACATTTAATGAAGCTGATGTCATATTTTTCTTTCATGATTATGTAGTTCACATTATAAAATATTATACCTGAAGTTATCATGAAAATCAAACAACTGCAACATAATGAAAAGTTAGTTGGGAAAATGGTTCCGAAAGTGAACAGCCCCTTTAATCCTGGTCACGCCGGTGTTATTGATCAGTGACCAAATAACTCATGACTTCGGTTCACCAAAATGGCGCTGGAATCAAAACTACTGGACCAAATCGGAAGTTCTTGGTCTCATTTTCTGTATAACAAAATATCCCATCCATTCATACTAATGGTTTAGTTCTTAGGTATTTTTGGAAATAGCCCTATGCGGTTGCATTTTTTTCTGGACCACTCTGCATACATGTACGGTACGTCACTCTTAAATACATAAATCTCGGTTTTAGCGTCCCACGTGTGGATCACCAACTTAATGCTAGTACGTATATGCACATGTACGTAACCTTGTTCCTTTAATCGGTAGTTGCAATGGGTGTCCCGTTATGATATTCTCCTTGCCTGCAATGGGCTTTAACTGCAACGTCGGCCTTCATATACAATCTGGACGCCGGTATGTAAACAATGACGAGAACCGCAACAGTGATACCGGCAAGGATATAGAAATCGAGATCTCGATGTCGGTACGGGTTAATGGACTTAAGATCTAATGGTTTAGCAAAAACAGCCCAAATCGGGAGAAATATAGCAGCGAGGCTGACGCCAAAGGAAAGTGCGGTGGTCGACAAACCAGCTGGAGACTCTGTAATGCACAGTGAGATCATGTTGGTGAGCACCGTGAATTGTGCCACACCAATGAAGAGGAACACTGTAATAAGTGGGAAAGCTCTATGAATCTCCTCTTGCCCAGATGAAATGATGGAGGAGCAAGCAAAGCCTGCTGTCAGCATTCCGGCGGCTGTCAACACGAAAGCGACCCCGATCGTCTTTAGTCTATTGGCCACGGTGTCCTGCCACATGTGACGCCCTCGTATCTTCTTACTGCACTCTGCACCCAACATCAGTAGAAAGATTCCTAAGTATATACTGACTCTTATGAATCGTGGTGACACTGTGTTTAGGAGATTATTTGGAGCAATCTGAATGAGAACTAAAGCAGCCAAGGTAGAGAGGAGCGCTACCGCCATTACACCTCTCCGAAAACTGAGTCTCCTCAACCTCCCAATGTCCAGAGTGTCATCCGTATTGCTAATAGTCTGCTGTTGTGATTCATCGTATTGTCGTCGACCGCGGAGGTAGACGATATAAACCCTCGCTGTAGCCATGAACTCTTTAAATGAATGTCTTCCTTCACTTGTTGTTCCTTTCTGATAAGAGCTATCTCCCATTAGGACTATTGCAAGGGAAAGTCCATTAAATGTCAGTACTACAGCATGATAGACAGTTCTGGAGTGCTGCGTTGGGACGATGAAACTGAATATCCAATTATCAGCGCTGTCCTCAGATAGTAAACCAAGAAAGAACACAAGGACAATCCTTCTTACAAATGCGGATATGGACTCGGCGGTTTGTTCAACTTGATTCGAACCAAATGACAAAAGGAGTGGAACAGTAAAAGAGACACCCACTGCGATTAGTGTAGAATATACTGACCACACGCCATATAGTATTTTATGTGTTGTTTCTTCCGTCGCGGGCGAAGTTGTGTTTAAAACAGCAATGAATCCGATGAATGAGCCTGTGGTTTGTAGAGAAAGTCCAAAGATCAGGGCACGGTATTTCCCTACGATTAGATCGGCGTATAGTCCAATAAAAGTTGGTGAAATGTAAATTATTGAACAGAGAATGATGACAATTACGAAATAAACATGCTCCTGGTTTTTCTGGGCAATCATGTCGATATCTTCCTTCGCGTTCTCGTCGAGTCTATTCATGCATGCTCCCTGCAGGAATGTAGCCACCGCCAGGCATCCCACACCCCACCGTGAGGTTCGCTGGTCGGACTGGTGTACGTGAGGAAGCAGGGTTTCTCGTTCCGATTCTTCGTCAGCCATGGTTAAGCTCAGCTAAAAAATCACAGTACCAAGTGTCGTGCAGAATCCAAAGTGATAAGTTTGTGTTGCTGAATTCGTTTAAATATATTTTTTAGGAGCACGGATGACATTTTCACGTGATGTATGTGGGCACGGAAAAGATGTCTCATGATTGAAAAGAAAGGTATTGGAAAGTTCCGCACGTTCTTCCTCAATCATTTCTGAAGACATGTTTATCTCTGCGATTGCTAAATGTGTTTTTGATTCACGCGACCGAACAGGAAGCTGTTTGCATAATCACCCCACTTCATCATGAATTTTGTCAGTCACAAAATAAACTTCGTTTCTCCGGACCGTGTTGGCTGCGCCCCAGTCTAACGGGCTGTTAAATTTGATGCGGTTTAAGTGGGCAGGTGATAAGCCACTGGAATAAAGGAATTAAGAAAACACAGTTTCTCGTTCCGATTCTTCGTCAATCCTTGTAGGCGATCACGGAAAAATGACTAATTCCACTTCGTAAAGAACACAAAATTATAAGCCTGAGAAAAAGAAAAAAAATACATTATTTATTTAAAGGTATATTTTTGAACAGATACATGTACTTATAAAGACTAATGTCGCCTTCCAAATCCAAGTCCAGTAAAGACGTAACGCTTTTTATTAATGGGTTGTAGGAGTTTCAAGACACATCAATGGATTTGTCTTATTTTTTAAAATTTTTTCTTCATCTACTAGATTATTTTAAAGACATTCGCGACCAGACTTTTTTCAACATCTAATATAAAGCACCTCAATACTGGCAGGGGATAACACCCAATACAATATCCCAATAGAACAAGGACGTCGTCAGCTTCATTTCATACCAATATATCCCTGCTACCAGTTCGAAACTTTATAGTCTGTAAATAAGTCCACTTTTCCCTCTTTTCCACGAATATCAGAAAAAGCCAAGATACAGAAAAACACAAAATTGACACACAAACTGATAATAAGCAAGAAGTCAATCTCCAGAATTCACGAATTTTCGACCCCAACCGGGGTCTTTTTCAAGTGGAACTTTACAATCTGAAACTCTAGAAAAGACTCCAGAAAAAGATATATCAGAAAAATCAGCAGAAAAATATCAGAAAAAGGAAGTAGAAAATGCATTCTTTGCTATTTCGTGTAATGCATTCTCCAATGAAACGGACATTTCTGTTACACCAAAACCGTTTGAGCGATCTTCACGAAATTTTCTCCTCTTGTTCATGGTACTGCCATATAGTACTAGGCAAAACACACCGAAAGAGGGAAATTTCCATCCTTGGCGATGAAAGTTTTAAATTTGGTATATGTAATGGAATAGGCCCCAAATTAATGGCATGCTTCTTATCATTCACGGTTTCTTTGATCAAAAATTGTAACATCTTATACACACATCCAGATTTTTAGAGGGGCGTTTTAAATTACAGCTCATAAGAGGAAATAGCCTATTTAAGCAAGGGAATTCTGTGTCGTTTTGTAAATACGCCACGAAAAAGTCAGGTTGGGAAGCCAATGTGTTGGTAAGTTGCGCACGTTCTTCCTCAATTATCTGACTGCTTTGTTGCCAAATTCACTCTTGCTGAATCATTTTACAATTTGTATGAACGACCAGGAAGCCGCCTACGTAACAGCCCCGCGTCATCACGACATTTTTCAGTCCTTAAATACCTTTTGGTGAACACGCGAATATCTTTTATCTCGCAAGGTCAGGTACAAGGAAAGATTGTAGAATCTGCCATTCAAAAAGCTGCTTCATACCCCGTGAGTCAACATTTCTGCCCAAAGAATCCATCTTAATGTAAGCATCGAGTGATATTGTCAGTGTTTCTGAAAGCCCGGACATCCAGAACTTCCCCTTTAGCTCCTTCAGTAGACTGAGTTGGAGCAAGACATCGCGGATTCGAAACAAGCTGGGGTCCTTGGCTTTTTCAATTGTGCAGCTATTGCGCCAACGCGTTTGAGGGAATTTGCTGAAGCCGAGAAGGCGTATGTGATTGATACAAATCCCTGGTGGATAAAGCCTTTAAGTCGGTCTATACATTTTATAATCAGTTTTTACTCCTCGGCCCGAGGGGTATTGTCGTTCCCTGCGGCATCCGTCCGTCTGTCTGTCCGTCTGTCCATTGACGACGTTACTACTCTAGCACGTTCAAATTAAATCGGATTTTCCTGATTTTTGGTTTAAAGGTATATATATCATGTATATGGGTCATCCACGAACCTATCGATTTTCGGCCAAATCGGACTTCCCATTTGGCCATCAGGGGCGCTTTGCAAAAACGACGTTACCGCTCTAGCACGTTAAAATTTAATCGGATTTTCCTGATTTTTGGTTTAAAGGTATATAATTTGGGTCCTTCACAAGCCTATCGATTTTCGGCCAAATCGGACTTTCCATTTGGCCACCAGGGGGTGCTTTGCAAAAACGGCGTTACCGCTCTAGCACGTTCAAATTAAATCTGATTTTCCTGATTTTTGGTTTAAAGGTCAATATATGTGGGTCCTCCACGAACCTATCGATTTTCGGCCGAATCGGACTTTCCATTTGGCCACCAGGGGGCGCTTTGCGAAAACGACGTTACCACTCTGGCACGTTCAAATTAAATCTAACTTTTCTCGTTTTTGGTGGAAAGGTGTATGTGTGGATCCTTCACAAACCTATCGATTTTCATCACATATCACACATGCAACGTTCAATGAACACATAATTCAGTTTACACCAACAGCCGAGGGGTCTTTAGTGCGAATAGCACGGTATTTTTACAGTATGCTATCCCACAACGTTACATTGCGTACAAGCTGAAAATGACCGAAAACTTCCCTCGAAATCAAAGAATAACATTGTACATAAAAACATAACTATGTATTCCATTGTGTAACAAGTTACAAAGAGCGCGGCGATAAAACGGCGTGCAATCAGACAGTTTAGCTCGTTTTTGAAAACAATTTCCAGAAAATAATACTGGCGAGGTCGATTATTTCAACAGGAAAATAACGTAAAAGAAGTTTCATAGGGAATCCAAGACACCCGGCCGCTGTTAAAAACATATATGCAATGACCTTGATGATCAGAGGTCAAGGTCGAGGTCACACTTTGATAATTTGAAATATNCGTAGTTCGACGATCGCCGAATGTCTACGCCACAGTACTGTACATTGAGAGTGAAGACCCAAAACCTCCTTTCGAGCCTCCCAAAAGTCACTCAAAAGGTCAATCACACGGAAAATACGATGAAAACCAAGTTTTTTCGAGAATCCACATCCAAAAATGATCCCAAACTGAGTGAAATTAACTTCGTAAATAACAATGACCACGGTATTTCCACTTTTTCTGGACAGCCGGCGCCACCGCGCCACTCTCCAACCCAGGAACAAACTACGTTATCGGCGAATTGACCCGATATACTACGTACATTTTGCAATGCATTTTTGTAGTTCGTCTTACTGCCGCTAGATGGCTCCGTCTAGGTCGGCAGTCAATACCGTGCTTCTTCAAAAATTATCTGATCCCCATCTATTCTGACTGCGTATGCTTTTTATCCCTTACATTTGCTCGGAAGTGGTAGACACAGTTGGAAAGCTTACAATCTCTAATTTCCAATGGAACAAATCGTATTTTGCATACGGTAAGCTACAACAAATCACACGCCACTTTGCTTGTGAAGATGCTGGTGCAGGTTGGAACCGTTTTCCAACAAACAATCGCCTGATACGCCACAAAAAAATCATTTTCCAACCGATTTTCAAACGACAAAAACGAGCACGAAGTGCTTGCTTGCCCACACATTTTGGTATCCATTGCGCAGCCGTAGTAACTGAAGAGACCCCGGAGGAATCTAGAGAATCTCAGCTACCGTTTATCGCGCATATGGATGTCTGCTAGCAGTGACGTCATCAAAACAAGCAATATGGCTGCGCCCACGACGGTATTCATATACACTACAGGTTTAGGTGTGGTTTTCTGCATGCACTGAGGTAAGAAATGTCATTGAATAAATTCAGGAACAACCTATAATCCGGGAAACCGCAGACCTGACGACATGCGGGTTATTATATTCATCGAACCGTACTAACCACAAAGTCGCCGGGTCGCTGACATTTGGGCGCGAAAGCATATGTATCGGGAGACCTTAACAGGCGTTTTCGTATAGGCTACTGTATACTTCTATGTAATAGGGGCCTTATAGGTTAATTTCTTGCGATTTCGACAGTCACGCACGATTAGGAAAAAATCGCGCTTCGTAAATACGCCCCAGTATGTTTTGTATCGTCAGACAGTGAGTGGCAGGGCACATTCACCCCGGTCCATGGACCACTTCATTTAACTTTAAACATCTGCATCTATTTAACATGTTGAAATGTACCTACCATTCCCAGTGAGGGACCCAAAAAAGCGTAATCGCATGTCAGACTATTTGAGAGTATAGTGTGACATATGTGATAGGGAATCCAAGACACCCGGCCGCTGTTAAAAACATATTTGCCGTCATCTACACCCACATGCAATTCATTGTTGATCACAAAAACAAAGTTGTTCAACATGATTTGAATGAACAAGCACAGCTGCAAAGTCTGACAGATTGTCGATGATATTCAAATTCAGTATGTTTTCTATCGTCAGCAATGTCATCAAGTGTAGGCCTACCGGTACCGTACCACGTTTTTAGGGCGTCCAAAGGTTGTACATCAATTTCATTATATATTGCGCCCTACTGTTCTGGATGTGAAAAATTTTCCACGAAATTTTGTAAAAAACGTCATCAAAATATGCATCCAAGTGGCAGAGATTCCCATAAAACGCCATTCATGACCTTTGAACACAGTAAAATTTAGGTCAACGATATTCGATAGGGAATTCGTCTAAGAGTATTGTCTGTTGATGCATTTTCTTTTCAACCTTAATAAAAAGAAGAACGAAATTATGAAATTGTATTGGCACAGTGTTTCTGATGACAATTTATTGCGATGCAGCACCCGTGTAAGCATCTGAGCTTATAGTGGTGATTTTGTCAATTCCGAAGTGTTCTCTTGTTCCTCACGCATGACCATGCTCCGTGGAGAGGATGCAGTGTATCACATAACATTAGGCTGGGACACTTTGTATTGTTAAAATTTAGACAGCGTTCAGTTGACGTCATCGCGTCATGATCCAAGTCCATAGAGATATTATTGCGAGTTTTTTTTAAAAGGTTAACGAGGACCTTGCATAAATACTAGGCCTACCGGCTTCGGAACTCTATTTGATGCGGATACTTATCATTTAAAAAAAGGTGTAGGCCTAATCACCGTATAGCAGCCGTCAACTGTCGCCATTTTGCTCGATTCAAAGTTTGAGTGCGCCGTATAAACAACCGAGCGCATGAAAATTAATCGTCAAATCACTTACGTCTGTTAGTTATTGAATGACAGCAGCTGGATTAGTTTGAAAACCCGGAGGAAAACAAAGCGAATAATCCATACGACCTGCTGTGGAAGAATGCAATCCCACCTCAATCTGACTGACGACTTCAGCCAAGCTTCACCATGTTCACCGCACAACGTTTTGACGTCATAACCAGTGGTGTTGACGCTGTGCTTCTAGGCTAAACTGCAACATGTGACTGGTGGATAATTTTAATTTGAGTTACGTGACCAACTTAAGCAGATGACGCGTAGGTTTATGAATGAAAAGTGAGTTCTTTTCGTAAACAATGGTATGAGTTCAAGTCACCGGGCCAATAACAGACCTCAAGTCCAATAGTCCTTTGGTTAGTCATTCACATATTACGCCTACATCCAACTTCGCCAGAGGATCAATGAAAGATTAGACAGATCGGAAAAGTTACTGGGGCGATCACAAAATATTCTCGGACGAGGTATGAGCCAATTGATTATGGATAAGGACTTTAAAAAGCAAGCCTTGCGATTGGGTGCATACTGACCAGGGACCATGGCACAAGTCAAACTTAGTTTCATGAATTTGGCCTTTCGAAACCATTGAAAAACGTTCATATCATCAAAAGTGTTGAAGTAATTTACACAATAACACAATAACTTACACAATAGCGTTTAAACAAAATGGCTATTTTTATCTGCCCGATCTTTAAAAAAAATCAGTTGAGAATAAAAATGAATTTACAACCATTTTTTGACAGCTGATTACATAATGTTGTCGTGAAAGCAATCACTCAAAAGCGTTGGAATTATATGACCAAGGCATTGATATTCCATATAACGCAAACCCAATCAAATTTGGTCATTCTGTTCACAAGATATTTAAAAAAGAGGTGTAGATAAATTAATGCTGAGGGGTGTACACTTGAATAGACTTCATTTGCACACTGAACGCTAATGGTGCTGAAAATAGTTCTGTTATATCTTCACAAATGGAATTCAAGGCATCAAGTTGACAGATTCATGCACCCCAACACCACAAAAAAATTGGGAAGATCCTAACTATTACATAAAGCCAAAGTTCAGGCAATGAGAGACATCTGGTGGCAATGCATGAAGTGTATCTCTCAGTTATTACATCGTTCTCAGTTAAAACTTTGTTTGATTCCTTTATGATATTACCTCCTTCCCACCCAAGGGGTCAAAATTATAAGAACTCTCCGAGGGTGTAGAAATGGGAATAGTTTTTGTGAAGATACCCCATAAGAGAACATGATACATGTATATTCTTATATAAATAACCCACGGACGCCAGCTACTGCCCCTTCTGATCATAATGCACGCTGTACACGATCAAATTTTTCATCCATTTTTTTGGAAATTCAGATTCCGGGCCTATTGGGGCTTCAATGTATAAACCCGCATGTATGCCTTTATTGAGCATATTCAGAAAAGTGGATGAAAAAATTGATCGTGTACACCGGGCATTAGCTGTTAAAAAATTTCTTGAAACTCGGGAATCTCTTCTGCAAACCAAGTTTCAATAGCTGTCAGTTTTCTGCAGAAGGTGAGGTGAGGAAGTAATTAAGTGGAAACTAGAGTTGTCAGTTGAGTCTGCATGCCACGCGTCGCATGTCACACTATTAAGACATGCACGGCCAATTTTGACCCGCAATACCACATGAAAGAACGAATGTAAGGTTTTATTGATAAAAGTGACGTAAACTGAACCGGAAACTGTTTATTTGATGTATTTTAATCCACTCTGCTTCGCGCAATTTGACTTCCAAAAGTGTCCGAGAATAGGTCACATTTTTCAGTGACGGCGGTCCTATTCTCGGACACCATCCCCATCCCGCCATGTCCTCGGACAGTTGCTTTTTGCGACCAAAATGTCAAAAGGAATTACAGTTTCGTTAGTGCCTACAAAAAAAAACAGAATGCCGATCGGGAAATGGGGATATGGGCCGAGGACATGGAGGATATAGGCCTAGCCGAGTTGGATTCGTTAGCATGTCGTCCATGTTGTCAGGCTGGGATCATACGGCAGTCGTGGCGCAAAACATCGTCGTAAACATCAGCATGGATAAATTAAACAACATACACCCGACGTGGAAATGAAAGAATGCCAGCAGTCACAAATCCTGACACCAAAATATTTTATTGAAAGACAGTTTCGTCCAAACTTCGTGTTATATGCTGATAAAATTACGACACTGCAAGGAGCCCGTGAAGCACTGCAGAATGCACACACGCATAGGCACGTAAGGCTCCTGGTCTGAGGTTGGTTGGCCGAGAAAGTTTCCTAGCTAACACAAGAGTCTCCGCTCGGCCACTACGTGGCGTGGCGGAGACTAATGAAAGGTAAATTTCAAAGTTTACTACACACCGTAAATCTATCGGTCTGAGGTCATACGCTACATTTGTAAAATATGCTCTTGCAGTAGGTGATATCTGTGGTACCGACCATCTCCTAAAGTAGCCTACAATAAATTCTGGAAATGAAGTCCAATTTCGTATACCGTACTTCGTGTTTCGTCAGGTTTTCGAAAACTCACTATTGTTTGACAAAACAAGAACAGCGCTGGGAGATGATTCCACGCACTGCTTATCAAAACCGCGTAGGCAGAATTAAGTCCCGTTTCCACTGATCGCGATTCGTTGACGCGCGCGGCAATGGGCTTTGTTATTTCTCGCCGCACTGCACGCAAACATGGTAAATCGCGCGTGTTGCCCAATCGCACGCAGGTGGAAACACCGCTTTAAATGAGGCATATTGGTCGCTTTTTCACGAAAAAAACCCTCCAAACAAACATTGAACTGGTTATCCAGCTGTAGACACTTAAAGTGAGACTCAATTCATTGTGTAAAATGTGGAATTTTTGAAATATCGTTAATACATTCAAATTCATTGATATCTGTAACATGTCTTTTTTTAAAACACTCAGCCAACCCATCATTTTAAGCATTTTGATTGCATCCCAAGGGAACCACTGCACTGCACACGTGATGTGATATGTGTTCAATGCATATTTATGTACAACCAATGTGCTTACGCAGTCACAGTATTTGCTCATTCACTACAATAAAGGTATTCAGCCGATGGACACTAGCGACATCATATCACAACTCATGGCAATAGTCTCCATGGGTTGATAAAAATTCAAAAGGTACAATAAGTGGAGTCTCCCTTTAAAAGTTGCATCAGAACAAAATGTCTGTATTTTTTTCGTTTTATTTAATCATGACAAATGACGTCGTCTTGATCACGTGACGTTTGGATTATACGCTCCTGCAAGGAGAGCTCTGGCCATACGTCTACTTGGAGCGTCAGACCTCAAGTGGAACTTGCCCGAGTGGAATTTAAAGTGCAGTAAACTGTATTTCGGTTGTCATAGATCATCCATCAACTGAACAAGAAGGTAGGTGCCAACTTCCGTTTGACAGAAATGGTAAGTGTATACGGTTATGATGGATACTCAGGGCCGGCGCGGCCGGGGGGTAGGGGGGTATTTACCCCCTCAATAATTGTGGGTGATGTGCCCTTTTTGGTTGGGGTGCCCTTTTGAAACGGGCACGCAAATTCCAAAAGGGTACTTTGCACGCCCCTCCAAGTGTTATGTCCATCGTCGCCCAGATGCCAGGAAATCGCGTTTCCACTACTTCAGAATCAAAATTTTCTCGGCGGAGCAGGGCATTTTGGTTCGTTGTAGTTGGAAATTACACTTAACTTAATCTCTCCAGACCCGTACCCGTAGCTAGCATAGGGATGGGGGGGGGGGGATGGGAAAAAAGGTCATTATTGTTCGGGACTCAGAGTGAAGGTAATTGACCTCAAATCACATGTCAGAGCTTCTAATTTTCAAAATTTTTCTAGCAAACCGGCCCCTTCGGCGCTGGAAGGCGAAGCCCACGTCCGTTGAGCTTATCTGCTTAAAATGCCTCACTAGCGAAAAAAGGCTAGCTACGGCCCTGCTTTCGTTCTGTAAGTAGGTGCCCCTATTTGTGGTGTACCCCCTCAATGGAAAAGTGGCCGCGCCGGCCCTGAATTACTTTAAAGCGAACTGGTCGTGCCATAGGTATCTGAATGGAGAATCAAACGCCGCCATCTTGAATCCTATTACTGTACTCACTTTGAGAATTTATTGTCTACTAAGGGCAATCTCGTACCCAGAGTTCAATAACACATTAAACTCTGGAAAGGGCTAGACCGGTACTACTTTTCCACAGTGCAAATGCATTGTTGGTAGCGGATGAATTTCTGACCGTTGCACAGCGAATTGCTCAGGGATTCGAAAGAGTTCGTTCTTTTTTCCACAATAGGGAGTTTTCGCAAATCTGACGAAAAACGAAGTACGAAATACGAAATTGGACGTCATATCCATGACGTAATGTATTTCAGGAAATGGCTGGTACCATAAATATCGCCTGCTGCAAGAGTGTCTTTTAGCGTATGACGTTAGAACGACAGAGGTACGGTGTATATTAAACTTTGAAATTTATCTTTCGTTTCCACTTCGTTGATACGAATTGGAAATTTAAAAATTCAAGATGCGCCATAACTCTTTCGATCCTACATGGCATGCTAAAAGACGCACTGGCAGGAGGGACATTTGTGGTACGAACCATTTCCTGAAAAACATTACGTCATGGATATGACGTCCGAGTTCGTATTTCGTACTTCGTTTTTCGTCAGATTTGCGAAAACTCCCTAATAAAACATCGAATACCCAACGGAATGTTAAAATAGTAGTAATTTTACAAATACATGTACTGGAACAAATTCTAATTTTCGGTATGATTATTTTATCAAATAATTTGTAAAATCGATGAGCGCAAGAATCTTGTGCTGGGTTCCAGCCCTTTTCAGAGGTCTTAGCCAAGGAACGATGGTGGCGACCTCTTCAGATTGTACTAAGGGTAGATTCATTCTCCGTTTTGCGCTTTGAGCTTGTGCCAAACTCTACAACAGTGCCGATTTTCTCCACTACGTTACACAAATAGACACTGTCATCGACCAGTCGCCGCCATGTTTGACCGCATCACTCCTCCTAATGGAGTTACCGTTAGGAGCCTGATTACAATAGGTAGATATTTTTCCATTTAACGTTCCGCTGCACTACTTTTCAAGATGGTAACCTTCGAACGATACTAGAGGGTGTTGGTTGAACCTCGTCCCAAGACCCTCTAGTGTCAAGATTGGAGATTGTGCGTTCCCTATATTTATTAATTTATGTGTGGTACCAATAATAGCGAGGTTTCGCAAGCACCCGGTTAGGCCATACGACAACGTTTATCTATTGTTTGGGTACACCCACACAATAGATAAACGTCGTCGTTGGGCCTAACCGGGCGCTTGCGAAACCTCACTAATAGCCCTGTTTACACTACATAGAAATCCCCGGCTTTTGGAGGGTTTTTAGCTCAGCTGACCAAAGGTCAGCGGAGCTAGTCATATGTATACGAGTGGCGTCCGTATGTGTGTGTGTGTGTCTGTGTGTGTGTGTGTGTCGTCCGTTAAACTGGCACGTTTCGCAACCGCAAGGCCCAGGGTCATGAAAGTTGGTGGAGGGGTAGGCCCTTGGAAGGACTCGAAACAGAACCAAAAATTTTTGCGATCTGACCTACATGTACATTGTGCCCTCCAGGGGGCATTTTCCGTAAAATGGAAAACCCCAATAACTCAGTCTACAGGCAATATATCAAACTGAAATTGATAGGGTTGAATGTACTGCGGGGGCGCTGATGGTTGGGCCCGTTCCGCTTCGCTGATTTTATGCTGATTAGCCATGTGCTAGGTGCGATAAGGCCTATGTAGGCTATCCCCCAATATGTAAACTGCAATACGTTAAATGAGGATCTCCTTGAATTTGAAATCTGAATTTAAATATGACATCTTTCATTCATGATAGCTGTAGATATATCGACACAAGGCAGCGAGTCCATGAATATTATTCAAAGGGGTTGTGCCCCCATCGATTTTGACAAGTGACCATTCAGCGAAGTCAAATGAGTCGAAGTCGACCCCTGCGAAGTAACTACCACGCAAGTCCTTCACACAGAATACGTTTATACAGATGTCAAAATAACCGACCTTTTGGAGAAACACAAAAAGAAAACGGGCAACACCTACCTTAACCAACAATAACCAATTAGCCACGACTCCACCCAATCTCGTCGCAGAGAGCAGAAGACGACACGAAAATGATCCGTGACGATTGATTGTCAGTGGTCTCTACGATACATTCACCAATACTCTCCTTCGAAACTGTATGAACAGACACAAAATTCTCAAGAACCCACTAAGCCTATTTTTCCACTATGTTCGTGCCCGTGTGCGAATTCTGGCATTACAGCTATTATCCCAGCGTAGCGAGTTAAAAGCGCGTCTTGCTCTTGGGTAGGAAGTTCGCAAACAAAGCCCGATCCGCACACGGGATTAACGAAAGTTTATACAAATGCAGTACCCCTAGGCTCCTCAATTTTTGTAATGAGGTCAGCGCTGGTACCTGAGTAACGTTTACTTGGCACGCAGAAATACCTGAAGGGTCAGAAATAACACCAACCGATACTAAAGCAGTGCAATGCGAATTGACGGTTTTATTGGCGAAATGAACAAGAAGGTATTTCCTGTCATTTTTTGAAGGCCGCAATCGACGTATTTCCATGCTGGAATCGATGGCATTAATTTAAAAGCGTTGAATATTTTTTGCTGTGGCATGTTTAGGATACAAAGAAGACGTTTTAAATTTAGTGGATATTCAAACTGCTTTGCCCTGTGGTCAAGTATTGGTGAATAAATGAAGTAATTGAAGGACGCACATTCTGTGCGAAGTAAAATCGGATTCACAATGTAGAGTTCTTCCAAAAAGGCGCACGTTCTGGTGGTACTGTACAAGCCCATTTCGCCTTGAAAAAGTGCAGAAACCTTCCGCAAATTACCACGGTGACCTCCCTCGAAACTGATGATTAAGAAATTAGCAAAAAGACCAACACATCAGAAGGTTCTGTCTGGCTTCATTCTCAATCCCGTTGTGAAATCTACATGTACATGTACCAGTGTTTCCATATCGTAAGCACGTTTTATGCAAGGGGCACCAATTTCCTCCGTTTACGTGTAGTGTAACATCTGTCAGTGTTAAGGTCTGACAGTGTTTCCCGCATTGTTTGGGAAGCGCTGGCAGATACATCGACACGTCGTACATGTACCTTTCTCTGTGTGTCCGCTTTGGTCAAGTCATAGCCTTTTCCGTCAGACATTAGTAGGACAACATTCAGGGGAAAATTTCAAAACCGTTACACCGGCTATAGCAAAAGAAAGTGCTAGACAACGAACTTGGGTGATAAAGGTCCCCGGCCCTAATCCGGCAGCATCTGCATACAATCACCAAGAGGCATCGCAAGAACAGCTGTGCCATTCGCAATATCAATAAAGAACAGGTCAAAAGTGGGAAAAACGTTGTTCTCTACTATAAAATCGTGAAAACCTTTCCACTTGATTTAACTAACGAACTTGAGAAAATATCGGGCGGCTATAGACTTGAGGGCTTGATTATAGGTTACAGGGCCGGAGGCAGGGGGACGGCTGCAAAATAAAACACAATGGAGAAGGTTTGGAACCTTCCGACGGTTGGTGTCTGTCCCGAGAGGATGCAGCGACATTGAAACTCGGGATTTTTCCAGTCCGTGTTACAGAAAGTTGAGAAAAAGTCGAGAGCCTTCATTCGACCACACCGGCAGATCCGCAAAAGTATACCCGGTGTAACGTTTTCTAGTGTTCCACACGTCCCAGTGTTTCTATATAATAGACAGCTAGTGAAACTATGACTTCTCAATAGGGAAACGCAGAGGAATCGGTCACAGCCTTCCCCAAACAATGGGTCATATGAATAAAGACTAGCATATGCTTTTACTTCAGATTTGTACAGCGTTACCTAGTGCATTTGTATATATTGCAAAATTCAAGTAAAAGCATTTACTTGTCTTTATTCATATGACCCAATGAGCGAAACACTGAGCAACGGGAACACTATGGAACTTTACACCTTCGAATGCCGTTGACGCTTCGCGGATGGGCGTGGATTGTCATCCACATTGCCCACCTCATCATTGTCATTCAAATCAACCTGCATTGTGCATTAGTTTGATGAATGCCCGCTTACAGGTGGCGCCAACTTAATACAGAGGTTCCACTGTTATTTGGAACACCCGGTATAATGCGCTCAAAGTGACGCTGGCAAAAAGGTCCCGATCACGCATCACAACATACCGGAGGATGAGGGCTATCATTCCTCCCGAAGGAAAGTACCAAAACGGTTATTCTCAGGATTAACTTAATTGAGTAGAAAAGGGATAAACCGACCTATCAAAACTATTGTACGGGCTCCTTCAGCTTACACCCCTCACAAAAGGCACCCACCCATTCTCATCAGCCGACAAGATGGGTTTAATTGAACCATACCTCGGCGACAAAGAGTAGGACATGGAATTCAAACACGATGTCCGTGTTTTCTCAAGCGCATGGCTATGGATGACAATGACCCGAGTGACCAGTGTTGAGTGCTTCTGACTAGAAAGGAGACGCCGTCCGCGGGAGGTCAGGGAATTACGGCCAAGTTTGTGGCGAGTACAGGGAAGGGCACGGCAGGCAGTGGCCCGAGTGAGGTTTGAGTGGTTCCGACCAGAAAGTACATGCCGTCTGCGTATGCCATATCCGCGGCATGTCGGGGAATTACAGCTAAGTTTGTGACGACTTACTCCCAAGGACATAGAGAGATAACAAGTACCTATTGACCAGTGATACATGAACTTGGTTAGAGTCAGTCCGACCAGAAATCCGACGCCGTCCGCGGGAGGTCAAGGAATTACGGCCAACACTGAAAAAAAAATCCTAATCATGTTGAGTACTTTCGGGGTACTCGTTTTGTCCGTGAGATGAGTAGAAAGGTACTCATATTGAGTAGAAAGATACTCATAGCTAGTAGAAAGATACTCATAGCGAGTAGCAAGGAACTCCAAATGCAGCTCCTTGGCCCGATGAGTACCCAATTAGTACATGTACCTTTCTACTCATCTCACGGACAAAATGACTGATGAGTAGCCCAAAGTACTCAACATGAGCCGAATTTTTTTTTCAGTGAAGTTTGTGACGATTACAGGCAAGGACATGGCTACCACAAGAACATGAGTGCCCAGTGATCATGGTGATGTTGGAGTCATTCCGACCTGAAAGCAGACGCCGTCCGCGGGAGTCAGGGAGTTACGGCCAAGTTTAATAGTGACGACTGATACCGGATCTATTTTTGATATTAGGACAATGATGATCAGGCCCCTGGGTCGCTTGTCCGGCCGCACGCATGCAGGATCGGCGTCGAAAATGATTCTGTAACATGAACTAATAAAAGTACATTTGGGAAAGAAATTAAATACACGGCGTATATACTAGTATCATCGACTAGGTACAAAGTAGTTCACTGCATACAATAACAACACGATTTTATCACCATAATGGTAAAGAAAACATAAATCTACGTTTTTCTTTAGATGGCCTGCATGTAGGCCAATGTACATGTACAATTCGGGCAAGAACCAAAACGAGAGAACGTAATATATCTCTATGTAAAGCTAGGAATCCACCATTGATTTTCAACCTGATTTTGCTTTGCGACTTTGCTTTGCAACTGGGCCCTCGATCGCCGTAGTGGACTCGCTAGACGTGATTTCCACCAGTGGCGAAGATGTGGTCAATTTCAGTCGGCAATCCATCGGCGACCGGTATCAGTTCCTTGCGATCGTATTCAATCGCAGGTAGCAGGTTGCAAAGCAAGTCGCAACGCAGAAAATCAGTAGTGGATTCCTAGCTTTAGCCGACGTATCCTTTCGTCATATTTTTTAACGCAGTTGCGGCTTCAAATCCTATTGAAAAACCTGAAATTTCTACGATATTTGCACCACATTTTTGCTATAAATACAATGATGACGATCACCATGATGTTGAAGATCGTCAGTTTTGAGCGAATGAGACACCAGGGCGTAGAGCGCCCATTCAGCAAGAGGCGTTTCACAAGCGTTTCCTGGTGTTCCTCGGATAGGCGCTCGACGGCAATGACCTTGGTATCGAAGTCGCATTCGCTCGGTTCCCGTGACCAGTAAAATCCGTCCAAGTTAACGAACCCGACGTTTGCTGCTGCCCGGCAAAGACCGGTGATAAAAACCTCCTCTAGATGCACAGCGGGGACATTTGGTGCTATTTTTATGATATACTCTAAGGCTTTGTAGCTGACAACGTACGCGTGTTTCGAACAGGACACTGGGAAATACTCCATTGGATATACGTCATCTCCTACAAACGCCATGTCATTGATGTTACGTTCAGGTTTGCTGACCTTACAATAACCGCCAATAAATTCTTTCTCTGGAGAAAAACGTTCCAAAGTCTTCACCAATCTTGCTATATTAAAGAAAGAATCTTCTTCCACTTTGAGAACATAATCGACATCGTTCTGTTCAAACCGTTTGCAGCGTTCGACCACGTGATTGAAAGCCAAGGTCGATAGAAGAGCAGCGTTGTGGTGGATGTCTAAGAAACTAAACTGTATGATGTCATCCTGTTCTTCACTCTCTTGCTTCACGCGGCTGTTCTCTGCACCGGCCGCGGCGGATCCCATCGCGAATACGTAGTTGATCTTCTTGCCGCCATGGAATCGTTTATCTTGCAACAATGGTCTCAGCGAGCGCCTCCGCTGAAGACTCCCAGGATGGGACATGATGACTACGGCCAAGAACCCTTTCTTGCATACATCTTCCTTTGGTTTGACGTTGTATAAATCATTGAATAAATGGCGCGAGCACTGGTTACACAGCCTCACAGGGACGGAACATACACCAGAATTGTGGCAAGCCTCCCATCCGCGGTCACTTCTCATGAGGTACATAATGACGACGACCACAACGACAGTCAGTGCTAAAACCAAGACGACGGGCCATTTTGAGGAAATAGTCTTCATGGCGTGTTCAGTGAAGTCGATTGTCAAACCTGCGTGAAAAAAAGATGAGATTCAGGAGAGGCACCAGATAACGCGCATCTAGTACCGTTGTATCATACAACACAGACACCTTTAGAAAGTCCGCCATTTCGGGGCTGAGGGTAAAAACAAACGGGAAGTTTTGCCAGGAATTGCAGAAATAACTGTCAGAAACGCTTGAAACTTGGCAGGCATGTTGTCAGTGATGGCCAATCTATTGAGAATTGTGAGAGAAAATGAAATGGTCCATGGACCATGTGCTCACCTGTGTGAACGTACCAGAAGAACAAATGACAAACGTAAAATCGAAATGCTCCAGGCCGTGAGTTCCAGGGTCATGATTTACG
>NMRB01001683.1:102194-133085 GCA_002633025.1 Notospermus geniculatus | reverse complement strand
ACCCCCCCCCCCCCCCACTGGCGCTGGCATACTAGTATTGATTCCAATGGCCTACTAGTTCTCCCACATGACGTCGTGGCCATTCATTGTCAAGGCATGATACATGTGTGACAGGAATCAACGTCCTAGGAATGCAAGTCCGCCAAACAATAGCCTGCTACTGAATGGCCAATATTTGAACGGTGATGTCTCCATAGCCATATATTCTAATCCCTCGCCGAACAATAGAACCGGACTTTGATTCCAGGGGGACTTTGATTCCTGTGACACCTGTATAACATTATCGTCTAGTCAATTATTTTACCTAAACCTTTGTACCCATGGCCTGCTTGACCAGCTTAGCGTGCCAGCGGCCATTGTAGCTTCTGACGTCATATGGTAAAGGTCTAATGGGTGGACATGTTTCTCTGCGTATCCTCTATTCTCATCTCACGGCTTTTTCCGTCAAGCACTAGCACTAGCAGTGGAACACTCACAAATGGGGACATCGAAAACGTTACACCGGGCCTTGGCGAAGACCCGTGGCCAGATGACAATATGCACTTATCTGCTAGTCAACGACATACCGGTATATATATCTAAGCTACTAACAATACAACTAGGCTAGGCATGTAGGCCTACTGCCCAGTCATGCACTCTGGTTGAACACGTACATGTAGAGGCCTACACGTAACACACAGAATGTTGGCCGACACCACAAGGAAACTTACCAAAACATTCCCCTTCTTACTTGAAGCCTCGAAGCCCTTCAGCACTGTGCAGGTCTTCGAGTCCGACTATCCCTTCACTATCTAGGCCTACCGCACCGATATGGCATTTTTACATGCTAGTCGTCTAGGCATATCCTTCAACGCCACACATGTCTGAGGAAATGTGGGACAAAGCATTCTAAATTTGATTACAGCAATGAAGAACCGACTGACGCGGCACACTGGTTCCATTACTTCCTCCTAAAATAAGGTCACATGTCCTCTTGATATGCTCGTCTTGTCTTCGCGCATTTTTGTCATCTGTGAGAACGCCGGTGGCGATTTTTTTCCCCTGAACCTTTTGGCAATTTTGTTCAGACTCAGGCCCGTATTTTAGAATGCTCCTCAACGTAAGGAGTTCCTCGAGGCTATTGTTCTCAACAAGAGAACAATAGCCTTGAGGAACTCCTTTATGTTGAGGAGCATTCTAAAATATGGGCCTTAGAATATTTTCAGTAAAAAGAAAAAGGGCCGTATTCTAGAAGCTTCCTTAACTCTAAGGTTTACCTTTATCTATTGTTTGCATGGCAGAATACAAAAGCTTAAAGTGGACCTTAGAGTTAATGAGGCTTCTAGAATGCGGACCAAAGTGTCCCTCAGGCGACTATAGGTGTACATGTAACTACAAAATGTACAGTGTAGGCCTATTTGCTGAAAGGTTCAGGAAATTTTTTTCCGCGCGCCAGTGTAACAGGGATCAGGGTGCAGGTCACTTAGCTTTAGCAAACTTGTGGGTACTTTACTAGTCCATACAATATTGTACCAGAGCGCTTTCGGACTACATCGTTATCCGTACGTAGCCGTATTAACATTAAATCGATATTGTTTTAAATGAAAAAATGCTTTGACTGGTCTTGCAATAAGACATAGTCCTCCACAGATCTTGAGAAAATCCATGATGTGGCCAGATTATCAATGATTTATGCGGTAGCGACGTCACCGGCAGTGAAACAAACCACACGACGTGACCTCTGACCTCATGACGCAGGAAAACAACGTCTGAGCTTGATTGTTGCAATCGTGACGCATTTTGGAATTTTCTGCATGAAATCACGAAAATAAGCCCCGAATTCGGTCTGTTTTCCCCGTCAACGTCTTCAGAATGCCTCGAAGCTACTTACACACTATCAGGGGATACCGAGATAAGAAATATTGCCAATCAAGTGGTGAGTTTGATTGCCAATCAAAGTTTTGGGGTCATCAAGAACAAGCACCTGCTGCACGCACCTGCTTGATTGGTCATGTGACGTGGTAATGAGCACCCGATTGCAGTCATGTGCAGTGCTCAGCAGGCGATGTTTAAGTTGGTTTATTAGGTCTAGGGACTCTGGTCTGTCTTTGCCTTGAAGTTTCGCAAAGGGAAGAGTGAAAAGAAAAAAACCGTTGCCTTTTTTACCGCCTAATGAATGTCCAGTCAGCGGCTGCACATCACGGGCTCCGCTATGTATGATGCCCGGCAGTCCGGCATGGCTGGCAAGCGACGACTGCCGCAGACGGTTGTGACTGCTGATAAGAGCGCTGGTTTCGCCGCCCCAACTTTGGGCGCTCCTTCAAACGAAGTTAACTGACTCACCAGTTACTGATGCATGCATCAATACCGTAGGCCTACTGTGCTGCTGGAATAGGCCTAGATGCCCTATAATAGGCCTAGATGCCCTATAATTTTCCAAATTCCTACGAGGATGCGGTCTTCTTTTCCCGCCCCGGGAAGGGGCAATGAATGGTCGGGATGAACGTATTTCCACTGCGACCCCTTTTCCACTTATTCCAATTTTCTTTTCAGGGCATGGCGGCATGAACATCATGGTGACGCGGTCTGGTCTGACTATCAAAACCATCCCTCAGAAAATCCAGCGGTCCAACAGCAGTGACTTTGTGTCCAGCGAGACCCCTCCACTGGCGCAAACTTCAAGCGCCTGTCCACAAAGCCCAGACTTGCAGTGGTACAACTTCAAGTCGGCGAAGTTAGGTTCTTCCTGGTCCAATCTATCAATTTTGACGCGTTATGATCTCATCCTGAGTGGTACGAACATTGACTTCTGTGGAGGCCCGAGGTCTTTGGAAGTGAAGGACCACAGTGAGGACAAGTTGCCTCCCTTCATCAAAGACACGCAGGATGACACCGGTAGATCGAGAACGTCTGACGACACTAGCAAACTCTGTGACAGATCGCAGTCTCCAAAACCGGGGGGTGATCCGGTGGCGAAGCGAGCAGAGGTGATCGACTTGGCTCGACAGTCAACCTCAAGCAGCCCTGAAGAAGATTACATATTCTGTTGTTCTGGGCGACAACGGCCATACCAAAAATGTGCCCTCGATGGGCTTGAGGAGTTCATGTCGTCTGACTTTTGTCCTCCTTTGAGGGAATGGACGCCGGAATACATACGAATGCATTTTGGACAAGAGGACTCCTTGGAGAAGAAATGCGACGAGGAGTGTCTCAAAGAAAACTCTGTGTTGACAAAAGGGAAGGTTGCATTATCGTCGTCATCTCCAAAATCGTCTACGCCTTCGACACCAAAGATCAGAAGCTCGCAGAGTCCAGCAAAGAAAGAAAACAGAAGGAAATCAACAGCTACCCAATCGCCGAAGAAACGTCTGGATGGGAGTAACGCGGACGCAGAAGAAACTTGTCCTGGTGACGGGGAGAGGAAGGTTCCCACTGTACCGTTAATCAACAAGTCTTCGATAGAAGGCGCCCTTGCCGACAGTCCCAACAAAACGGTGACCCTTGGTATTCAGAAGGCATCTGCTTGGCTCCTGACCCAAAAGCCTGGGGTCTTGGATCGTGTCCCTGTTTCTCCAGTTGCTGCTGCAGGCGACCGAGGAGACAAACCCAAGGATTCGCCAACTAGCCAAACTGGCGCAGTGACGTTGGCGGCATTGCTGGCAAAGACTTCATCACCGCGTATCGTTTCTCGGTGTGTCACGAGATCGGTCGTAGGCAGTCCGTTGGTTGTTCCGATGTCTCCGGCGCGGTCCTGTGCCTCGTCTAAAGATTCGGAGGATTCACAAATTAAGATGGAAATCATGGCGTCTCTTGTCAACACAGGCGAAAAACAGATGTACAAGTGTCAAGAATGCGACAAGATCTTCGTGACTTATTCAGCCATGAAAGCACATCTGCTGACGCACGATGCGAAGACCAACCTCTGCCCGGTGTGCGGACGAGCCTTCACAAGAAACTGGTTGCTCCAGGGTCACATGAGAACCCATACTGGAGAGAAGCCATTTTTATGTCCCTATCCCGGCTGTGGAAAGTCTTTCGCGGACAAATCAAACCTCAGGTCACACGTTTTGATCCATACCACTAAAGATAAGAAGTACATATGCCATGTTTGTCATCGGGCCTTTGCCCAGAAGCGTTACTTGCATAAGCATCAACTGGAGGTGTGTACTCGTTAATTCGGGAAAAATTTGCAGACAGGCATCTCGAGGTAGGCCTTATCAAGGGTTCTTAGCGCTCGCTCTCGCCGCCACTGCGGTGCGATGCGGTGACGCCTCCGTCACCGCATTGCGATGCCGTGACTGAGCGCGCATTAAGAACCGCGGACTTGGATTATCTCAAGATGGCAGTCCTCTGGACCACTAGATTTGAGGATGCAGACAAGTCATCCAGCAGGATTACTCCGGGCTGTCATCAACTGCGGGAACAGGAGGTCAATGAACCACATNTGTTTTGGCACACTGTGTAGCTTTATCTGTTTTTCACTTCAACATCCGTCCATAAAAGACTGAGGCAGTTGGAATGGTCAGACAAAGTCTACACATGTACTAGGCTTACTCGACGAACCGATGACACAGACACGGATGTGCGGGAGGGTGGGGGTTATTTCACAAAGCCCTCAAATGGCTGGTGCTGATAAGGCTTGAATTTTTTACTGAGAGGGACAATAATTTATTAGTGTTTTAATCGTCATGTACCATTGGAAAATAGACTACATGTACACTGTACAGTTTTAATTTTAAAAACTGTGACCATGATGAACGACGCAGGGAAGTGAATTCGAACTATGATGAATGTGATTTTAAAATGGACTTCAGAAATGAAACTTTTCAAATGAAATGAATGCATAAATAAAATCTATTCATTGATTAAGATAATTTAATTTGATATATTTCATTTGAGTTTTCATACAACCTATATTTTAAGGGACCCAATAGTATTGGCCTGTATGGTCTTCTATGGATCTTCATGGTGTTCTGGCTGGAACTACAGGGCAATGTGCACTCTTGGTGAAGGATGAAACAAAGTCAAGCCTCATCCATAATTTTTCCGCAATATACCAATCCATGGTCCATGGCTTTCATACATGTGCACTAATCTACCGGTAATCATCTAGGTTCAGGTCTTATCTAGCATATTCAGATATTAGTTGATCAAATATTTGATTGACCGGGCTGATTTGGCTTCACAGCAGGGACTGGATAATGTTATCATGAATAACATTTTATAAATGCAAATTTGCTGTCCGCTGGGTGACTTCCAGTGATGCCTAGATATTCCAGATGCCACAGTCAGTGTTGGTTGCATCATTGCATCATGATTCATTTTTTCTAAGTTTAACCAGGTTGATCATCGGTCTCGCCTTCTTGCTCACCAGAACCCCATTCAACCACTTCAGTACTGGCCAAACTGAGTCGTTATGATACCCGGTACTGAATGTCGCAGATTTACGAGTGATGCCATTTTAATGCGAAAATGCGTTATAACTTATGTGTCAGCAATGACGTCAGCCCAGTTTACTGGGACGCTGGACTATGTCATGACACCGTGTCCCAGCACACCTGCGACACTGCACAGGCTCAGCACACCTGAAACACTGCACTTTCGTGGTTTTATGCCTCCAACATTTCTTCTTTAAGAAGAAATGTTGGAATATGCAGATCTAAATTGGCCAAATTGTGCATGCTTTTAGTGGAATGTTCAAAGCACTAATGAGAAATGTAATTAAACAAAGTGTAACAGAAAAACAGTACATGCATGACTGACCTGACCACGACAATCATATCTGGACGACCCTTAGTTCCAGCTGAAGTAAAAAGACACAAAACATCATTAAAAGGGTGATCTACCTGAGCGAATTGAGATTGAAATGAAGAATATCATGATTACTGCTGCCACCAGGAGAAAAGGACTGTCATTACAATATTTAGAGATCTAAAGAACAAGATATAAATTTAGTCCTAATTAAGAGCTGATTTCAACACTCCATTTATGCCCCAAATACCTAAATAACAGCTGGTTTCAACACTTTGGTTATGCCCCAAATACCTAATTAACAGCTGGTTTCAACACTCTGGTTATACCCCAAATACCTTAATACATATACATGTACAGTGATGGCCAAAATTATTCGAACGCGAAGCATGTACCGGGTAGTAGATATTTCAGTTGTTTGTATTCTGGCAAACCAGAATAATCATATATAACTTCTCTAGGTATCATAAAATGTTATTGTTTGGTCACTGGAATGACCCTGCTCAAAGCAACATAAATGAACATAGCACATTTGGCAAGAGACAAAATAAACTGATACATCAAGTTAAAGTAAATATCACAGCATTGTAAAGACAATGGAACATCAGATGAAGTGTTCTTATGGATTTGTTTCCAGGTGATTGTGCCGGTGACATAGTTCAGAGGTATTCTAACCCTTCTTATATACATTTTCCAACCCCACCCTCTGGAATACCTAATTATAATACATGTATACCAACTCGGCTAACATCAAATGGCCTCAGGACAGGACGGGATGTGTAGCGGAATTTAGACACAAAAGATACATCAATGAATACATGCAGTCATAGACTAGATATCACTATTATACTAAGTGAGGTCATATTAACCTGGGTTAATCAAATGCCAGGATTTCCACACTTTATGCCACATCATTTTCTGAAATTGTGCATGGAGTGAAATTCGCCTCGAATGCTTGGATTGGTATCATTACAAGTTTCAGAAATGCAAACAATGTCAACATGCAGTAGAAGTCCTGGAGGGAGTATCACCTTGATCAGTATTGAATATACAGAACTCTAGGCATGATTATTGATGGTGAAGACTGTGTTCTGAAGGGGTGTGTGCCGTGGCGTCCGTCTCCCGCAGTCCTTCGCTTGCCATCTCCTTACCAGCCAATGAGAGAAGCGCTTTGGCAGCAGGGTCTTTGTCTAATATGCTAGTCTTTCCCTGAAAAAACAAAGCAACCATTGTAAGTCGTGATGAAAGGATGAACCAGGGTTCATATGGAGCCACGGTGGTGTAGTGGTTCGGGCCTCCGACTAGCGGTCAGAAGGTCCTGGGTTTTAATCCCACTGGGCGTGAGACTTTGGGCCTCTCTCCACCCAGGTGTATAAATGGGTACCGGTCGGAAATACTCGGATTGTAGCGCTGAACGAGCAGCTCATCTGAGTTCTACTGAAAGGTCTCACGTAAACTGGGGTTAAAGTGTAAATCGGATGACACCTCTACCGTTGTTGATATCAGACTATAAACCCAAACTTTAACTTTTATGATGGGCATTTAGTAGAGATTGATATGGAAAGAAAAAGCTGCCTACTTGTTCTTCTCCCTCCTTAGGACCAGCACCAACACCCCATATCTCAACTGTATCAATCTCAAACTCAGGCTTTATTGACAGCTGTGGGCTACCAAATGTGGTACATTTTGGTTCAGCTTTGCTGTGTCCCTTGCCAAATTCACTGTCAAGCCAGAGACCGAAGTATCTTAGCTGACCTCCGAAGCCCTGAAAGTAGAAAGGATGTTACACTAACTTGGCCCAAGGATTAAAACTGACTCATCAGGTTATTCTGAACTAAGTTCTTCATGGACACTTCCACCCTTGGAGTGACATAATTGTTTGCAACTGAAAAAGTGGATTTAGTTCATACTAGGGTTCGAAATCCTTAAGCATTTCAGGGCCAAAGCTTTTTTGCATAGGTTCATTTGAATGCATGCAGCATCAATCTATGATTTGAAGAGCAGAGTACAGTAAAACCTCCGTAAGTGAACACCTCCGAATAGTGAACAACCTCTGAATAACGAACGTTCATTTTCGGTCCCAATTATTTCTTTGCATTAACCATTGCACTAAACTGGGCCCTCCTCATAGCGAACACCTCCCTATAGTGAACACTTTTTCCGGTCCCATGGGCGTTCACTATACGGAGGTTTTACTGTAGTTATCATGTCCTTTTACTTAGCAAGCGGCAGGTCCTGGGTTTGAATCCAGCCCCGGCCATATATGGGATTAATCATTCCCAGCTCTTCATGTCCGTTGCATGGGACAGTAAGCAAGCCGTGGTGCCTTGTACCTTGTTCTTTGCAAGTAAAACACCCCATTCAAGTGAGAAACATGAGTAGCTTGGCCTCTTCCATACTTACCAGGGCCAATAATGCAATGGCTTCGGCCCTGATGGAAAATTACACATGTACATTACAATACTTTGCCACTCACCAAACCATTCGGTAATGTCTGCTGCATCTGGTTCAGATACATAAAGTTTTCATTATAGCCAGTTGGAAAGTATCGGCCGACCTCTGGTTGAATTGTGAATAGGAAACATGAGGCATCACCTGTGAACATCAAATAAAAAAACTCTGTTTTTGGTGTCTCAATTCTTTGTTCGTGTTGATGTCAGCACAAGAATTAGAGCACTTTAGTGGAAATTCATTAGCAAGTTCTGGCTGCGAAAACTTCCCACGCACACCAGTACTGACTCCTAGCATGCCTATTAGTGAGAAACTTCCTGGCATCACTCTAGGGTAGTAGCATTTGCTATGGTGTACCTCACTTTAGGTCATCTGCCACAAAACAGTGAACATAATGCCTACTGACCTGAGAAATGCCTCCACTGAAAACTTACCTATTTCTTGAATTTTGGACACCTAACTTTTGTAAAATGCCTTTGAACGGCACAAGTCTGAAAAGGGAGCTGTATAAACCCTGGTTTTTCATTCATTCATTCATTCAAGCCCTTACCATAAAACTGAGCATTCAGCACCCAACCATGAGAGGCAAAACCTCCAAAGACAGCACCATCTTTATCTCTGACGATCAGTAAGCAAGGTCCTTTGTTCATGATAAGTTTAAGCATCGTGGAAAAGCTTTCCCCGTGTAAATGACTACTGAAGAGTAACTTCCACTCTTTGTTGACTTGCTGTGGAATGCTATGGTTGAGAAGAATCACATTGGTCAGGGTAAGAATGGTTGATGTCTTGCTCCAGTCGACACCGTGGCAGTATGGAATCTTTGGCTGCTGAAGCATTGAGTCAACTTCAGCATCTCCAGTCTGTCAAAAAGAAAGAGCCACCATAAAATTTTGTGATGCACGTGTTTAAGTCATGAGTCTAAAGCCATGGGGTCAACCTATGAAACTGACGCAAGATCAACTCATCTGCCTCCACAGTCCAGCAACAGCATCTTTTCGAAGGTTCCTAGCATCCAGGGAAAATATACACGTATGAAAATAGGTGGTTCTGATCAAATATCTGAACAATGTTCCTTCAAATTCTTTTCAATTAATTTTCAAGGGTAGCAGAAGTTAAAGTCATTATACTCACATTACTAACAGGGAAGCACTTATTGAACACATAGTCCACAACATGGGAGACAAATGCTGATCGAAGCAGCCACCTCTCTAAGTCATCTTCAAAGTACTGATCCTGGCCATCTGAAAGAGTGTACGGTAAGGTGCAAATAGAAACAAACCTACTGATATATCTCTTTCCCACTGTCAGAACAGTTTTCATTTTGGTCACCATGAATTTGACGCAAATTGAACAGTGCAAACAAGTCCCTACTGGCTGTTATAACATGAACATCCCAATTTGCTATCACAGAATTGTTGAATTTATGATAACGGACAAAGTGTACAGAAATACTTGAAATGAACAAGGTCACATGATCAGTTACCGGTTGCTTTTTTCTACATTTGAAACAGAAATTTCAAAGGAGCACGTACGCGGTACATTCATTGCGGATTATGGATGGCTGGATGTGCCATAGGAGTAGGACTTAAATCAATGCCACATGCATTGCAGAGGGACCGTAAGCAATATACACTGTCACCAAAATTTTCCAAGAGGGAGAGGCGGCAGAATGTACATGTAGGATCTCAGTTTCCCATATTAACCCATCACCAAAATGAGAAGTTTCAAAGAATAAAATGGAAACTTTACCAGTTTTACCTGTAAAGGCATAAAACAGGTTTGAGAATGGATATGACCGAGGCAGTTTGTTTACCAGCTTCTATCTTAAAGTGAGATATCTTCATGAGCAGGTCAGTCTGTCATTTTTCTTCAGGTTTCATACAATAACATTGCACTTTTTGCGGCTACATGTAAGAGTTTTGACTTGCAACTACCGGTGTTTTTGGTAGATTGGGGTCACACTTGTCTCTCATTCACATCCGTTATAAAGTCTTCGAGGTTCTGCAGTACCAGTACTAACCATGAATTAACTCATCCATCAGGAATGTAGCGAGTTGCTTGTTTGCTCCTTCATCATACTTCATATTCCAGGATTTGAATTGAGGGGTCAAAGTCATGAAGTTCATGTAGGCATTTAGGAGATGAATCATCAGCTGCATGAAGAAAGAAAACAATATAACGTCTTTAATTTGATCACCACAGATAGAAATCCAAAAGTTTTTATTAAGATTAATATAGCATCAATATTTGAATTTTATATTTTTCTTGATTTTTATTTACATCAGATTGTCATCAGACTGAATTCATTAGATGTAAATGGTTCAAAATCACGCCTATCATCACTTTCAAATTTAAAACTCTGAACACAGAAATAGTTAACCAAATATGGAACAAGCAGTTGCCGTAGTAGTGCAGTGTACAATATAAATTCACCTGGATTAAATCAGCTGTTGTGGCACAGTCCTTGTCTGTAGCAAGTCGAAGATAAACTTGAGCCCGGTGCGTCAGAGTGCCTTTAAGAACATGGGACAAACCCACCACAAATGCCTCCTCTGCAACATGGGTGCAGCGTTGATCTCTCCCCTCACTTACATGTAGCACATTGGACAGTTGAGAGTGGAGTCTCTCAATTAGAGGAGTCGGCAGATGATCTTTCAAGTGAACCTGTTGTTTTGAGATAACACAATGAGCATACATGTATTTGAAATACATGTACCGGTATACAATTAATCTGTTAATTACACCAACCCTGTGCTGATGTGGCCACACACCTTCAACCTTGGCAATGGATGGACTGGACCCACACCATGGTAACTCGATCACTACGTGTATAACAGGCCTAGGGTAGTAGGACTAGGTCATGTAGGTAGTTAACCTCGCCGAACTTTCATGGTTTCCAGGACGTAACTTCAACAATAAATGACATTNTTTGTGTATTAAACTTTGCATCTGTGATATTCCTTTCAATATTATTCCCCAATTATGAGCAGAAAACGGCACTTAAAATGACGAAACTTCGAATGGGAAAGTTGAGAGGGATACCGCCATGTTTAACCTCGCCTGCAGGAACATGAAATGCGAAATTGCCCACCTGGCGGCGCCCTTCGAAGTCTGGAAGATCATGGGAGCGAGGCAGAGTCATTCCAACCTGGCTCCCATGATCTTCCAGACTTCGAAGGGCGCCGCCAGGTGGGCAATTTCGCATTTCATGTTCCTGCAGGCGAGGTTAAACATGGCGGTATCCCTCTCAACTTTCCCATTCGAAGTTTCGTCATTTTAAGTGCCGTTTTCTGCTCATAATTGGGGAATAATATTGAAAGGAATATCACAGATGCAAAGTTTAATACACAAAGGATACGTTCGATGTGTTTTTTCTGGCTGACATGACTTACATTACAGTGAAATCGGGAGTTTAAAAATCGGACCTGTCATCTTGGGAGAGCAAGTGTCCTCACCTTCTCTACATATACTTATGGTGTGTATCAAAAAAAACCTCCAACACACCGTGGTAAAACCACCAGGCCAGGGCAGCAGGAGCAAAACACACACGAACGCAACAGAATATTTTATTGCATTGTGGAAACGAACGTTATGACGTAACGCCGCCCCCCCCTCGTAGAAACAAAAATGACATGATGATGTGCTTAGCCTTTTCGCGGACGTACGTCAGGCCTCCAGATTCATCCGGTAATTGGACTCGTTCGTTCATAGGCCTACACTGCTGACTGGACGCAACAAACGTCTGCCGAAATTTCCTATTTTCGGACAGAGACCTGGAGACGCGCCACGCGCTGTATGATCTAGCCGTGTTTGGTCTCGTACCTGCAATTGATCGCAACTGAAGGAAACTGGATTGCTTCCAGCTATTTCATGAAAGAGTTTCGATATGTTTGCCTGTTCAACTGTCGTGAAAACGGCCAAAGCGGACTCGTATTCAGGATGTTGGCTCATTCCATGCCCCATTTTTTCGTATATTCGCCTTTCTTGAATGTAGAGCGCGTGACTCTGACGTCATCATCTGGGTCAGGCGCCTCATGAGATATGACGTCATCATAGGGCGGGAAATATCTCGTGTCAGTCGGTATGACAGGTGTAATGTATGAGAATGCCTCCCATATGACACTGCCCGCTTTATTGTGTGGTGGACATTCAAATACAGAAAGGCATGTTTATCAGTGCCTCCCCTATTGTCGGGTCGCGGCTTATTCCGTCAGTCTTTTGTTGGGGGCATTGACAAACGGGGGGGCAGTGAAAAACATTACACCGGTAGGCCTAATAGATATTAGGGAGGTTAAGATAACGTTCCGAGTTCCGACTCAGACTCCAGAGGACGCTTTTTGGGGGAACTACGTCATCAAATACAACGGGGTTTTCCAAACCAATGGTGTGTACTCATTCAGAAGAACGAATAGAACCCGCCTGAGTGGTAAATTTCTCATCGACTTGAAAAATCCGAATTTTAGCACCTCGGAGTCGGAGTGGGAGTCCGAGTCGAACCAGATCTTAACCTCTCTATTATAGTATTTCCTCCTGCTCGTGTGCATTTTGCCATCCTATCTTCTGGGGGTAGCACAAGTCCTTGCCGGAGGCCAGTGCAGATGCCAGCACCATTTTGCAGGTTTCTTGGGGTTCTAAAAAAATTTGCAACACCAAGCATTCATTGGAAAATGAATACTATTTTTTGAAAAATAATCCCCCATGCATTCTTGTGGAGCTCAGGCTGTAGGTTCAACCTACAGGTGGTACTGGATGGAGGGCCAGTTTCACAAGGCACCATTGGCCTGTCCCACTAGTTGAAAAGTGAAAGTAACAATATCAGGCGGAAATTGTTATTGAAGAATTTATTACCAACGAAACAAGAAATAGACTACAAGTTTCCTGCGGGAGATGATAATATTGTTACTGTAGATCAAGTCATTCTAGCAGTTAAATTAATGAAAAATGTCTGTTAATACAAGACCTAAAATAATTTTTCTTGTGATGGTACATGTATAAGAGTGACACATCTTGGATGGATACAAGGAGGGAGAACAAAGGAGCGACAAGAGGAACTGGATTTCAGGAACAATTAAAGTAAAGTTGACGTTGACATTTGTATTCTCAGAATGAGAGCACCGTGTTTTATATTGTTACGAAGGATTGTTGTACAAAGTCAGTCCTTACCTGCACCGCATGCGTTAAACAGTTAAACCACTGTACATAGTACACAAACTTTATTGCAAAGAGCCAATACAGGCTCATGACGCCTACCCGATGATGAAACTTAGCCCAAGCGCACATTTGCGGCACAACTCAATGCGGCAGGGGCATTTTAAAAATCGTCTGACCAGGTGTAACATCTGTGAGTGTTACTGTAGCTCAGTGTCCCCCAACAATAGACACGGTCTAGAATGGTTGGTTAGTTGCCACTTAATCTGTCAGGAGGGAAACAATAAGAAAAACACAGAAATACGGGGACACTGATCGACGTTACACCGGCTGAATGACGAGTTGACAGCGTTGGGTCAGTCGACTTAAAAAAAACACCCCAACCGCATTTCCATGTTAAAATCTAAAGAGTGGATAGGATGGATTTGACGAACACTCCATCCATCACCCTCTGAATAATGGCCTATAGTTCATATCGGCACTGCCGGCATATCAGCACTGCCGGTTGAGATTTAAGAAAAACCATTGATGAAGTCATCGCTCATGTTACAAAACATCTTGTAATGCAGATGAAAATCATGTTCAAAGAATTCTTGACGTTGGCCTGATGATTACCACCGACTAATCGAAAGCATCGTTCCAGTTGCGTTCTTCGCGTTCTTCGAGTTCATCCAGTTTCGCCTTGTGTTCTGCAATGAGTTGTGCCAGTTCCGCCTTGTTCTTGTGTTCTCCAATGAGTTCTAACAGTTTCGCGCGGTCCTTCTCATCTATTTTTTCCAAACCGTTACCAAGACCATTCCCTCCTTTTCCACTGTCTGTAACACACGGATAATTGGGGAAACGTTTGCAGACGACCAGTTGGACCACTCTGAAAAGAATGAGACGCGCCGATGAGAGAATACTAGCATGACTGATGAAATAATCCTCATTTCTACTTGATCGCCCGATATCCGTCCAAATCATGGAAAATGCACATAAAACTGTTGCATGTTGATTTGAAATAGGTAAGGAGTTTGAAGTAGGTAAGGAATTTGAAAATTTTTCACGAAAAATCATGATTTTTCGTGAAAATTTTTTTAATGATTTTTCGTGAAAATTTTTTTATAACTTAGTACATGTATATAAAATATTGAGACTGTTCTAGAGTTTCGGATTGTAAAGTTCCAGCCTGAAGAAGACCCCGGTTGGGGTCGAAAATTCGCAAACACTCTGGAAATTGCCTTTTTATTTATCATATATAAAATATGCACTAGTAAAAAAATGCGTCTCGAGGCCAATTTTCAAAATTCATGATATTTTGGTAATTTGTACAGAAAAGTTTGCGTTGTGCCTGAAGTAAAAGATTTTCACTTCACAAACCCAAGAGATCGAAATGGCCTGTCCCACAAGTACTTTGTTTGCTTTTCATGCTTCGACGAAATAATCTCAGATCTACAATTTTTTAGCGAAAAGAAATTTAACTTACCGCGGACTGTCACTGCAATGGTAATGGATGCCGTGTGCTTTAACTAGTTTATACAGTTCTAGCATACTTCCACTCAGGCAATCCTCCCTGAAAATGACCAAAATATGAAAAAACATCGCGAACGTAGAATCCAGAAAATATGTGTAATGGCCTATACACACGATCCAATTTTCATCCAATTTTTTGGAAATTCAGATTCCGGGCCTATTGGGGCTTCAGATTCCGGGCCTATTGGGGCTTCAATGTATAAACCCGCATGTCGGCATATATTGAGCATATTCAGAAAATGGGATGAAAAATTGGATCGTGTGTATATGTAGGCCTTAACGCAGCCGAACCCAAATTTTAGAATGCACCTCAACGTAAAGGAATTCCTCAAGGCTATTCTCAATTGGAGAACAACAGCCTTGAGGAACTCTTACGTCGAGGAGCATTCTAAAATACGAGCCACTGTCTTTGTTTGCATTTCGTGGGGTTCGGGCTAAATAAAAGCCGCGTTCACACCAAAACCGGATTGCGGCGCGTTTTTCGGTGGGTTTCCGCAATTCGTGCGTGGAGACGCCGCTGCTGCCGCACGATTTCTGTGCGGACGGATCCGGAGCGTCAGCGGCACCCGGTAGCGGCAGCATTGTGCTGCGGCACTGCTGAATGTGATGAATACGGGGAGATCTAAACAGAATCTTATATTTACACTCTTTCCTTGTCCGGTTCGTAGGCAAGGAGTGGCTCCAGGGAGGTGACCCTCTTCGTTGTGAAAATCACCGGCAACTCGGCCGAACCGAGGACGCTGTCTTCCCTGTAAGCATTCCTTGTACCTCTGGCTAACATCAGGATCCTGACCCTTCCTTCCGCTTTCGAGGCGAACTATAAGATTGAAAAAAAAAGATGATAAACTGACATGACTTAAGTAACGTAGAAAGAACGAGACAAAGCCACTGAAAATCGAGATGAACCGTTTCTCAACATCGGGGCGACAGATTCAAAAGATTTCCCCTCGGGGAGTGTCTCCATGACGACGTTTGAAAGCCAATCAAAACAGCAATCTAGAAGATTGAACTCCCGACGGCCCGTGTTTGGATAGGCCGCTTTTTTCCTTTCCACGACTGATTGGTCAATTTGACTTACCGCCCTTGAAATGGATTTCCAGAAGTTCCCGACCGCGTCTCCGCCATTGCGGCATTCTCCCCATTTTGGACAATGATCGTAATCGATGCCATCGCCGCCTAACTTGCCGCAGAATGTGAGGCCGTCTCCCATGAAGCCTGAATTAGGAATAAAGCATAAACCGACGTAGGTATAATACTAAAAAATTCATCTATAGAAAGGCGAGCGAATATTAACTTTCGTTCATACGCTGAAGGAAAAATCCAATCCAATCCATTGTAATAAATTTCGGACGAGGTTGCCAAAATATTTCCAGCTCCTACACATACCCGTCACCTCGCCACAGTTAATGAAAGTACGACTGTCTTTTAAATGGAACATTTCAATAATTAATCGTAAAAAGTGCAAGCGAGTCCGATGACCAGGGCCCTGTTTCATAAAGTGATTTTAACCTATAGTACCATTAACTTCAATGCATTTTCCATTTGGTTAAAGGTACCATTAGCTTAAAGTCATTTGTTGAAACAGGCCCCAGGCGTTTTTTCTTCCTTTACCTAAGAATGTGCCAGTCTCAAGGGTGTACAGTCCAGTCGCTGTTGCCATATCTTTAAGGTATTTGCCCACTCCGCTCCACAGGGTAACCTGGGAAATAAGAATGAGAATGTAGCATTTGATGAATTGCAGTCCGCTGCGGTGGGGTGGCGACTCCCTTTTGAACAACAGAATCTACTCCTGTCCTTGGCGCCGCTACAGAACTAGGCCTTCTCGATATTGTGGACTAAAGGCGGTGACAGACTTGTGCGTAAGCAACGCGTCGAGAAGCTTTCAACCAATCAGGGAGGCGGTAACACGGACCGAAACACCGAACAATCTGATTGGCGGGACGCCTGCAGAACGCGCCGCGTACGCGCCAGTCTATCACCGGCTTAAGTGTAGACCGATTCCACTCACTGCTCCGCCCGCGGCGCTATAGGCCTACTGTCCGTCCGCACCGTGCGTGGAGCGGCAAAGATGGAACCAGTCTAAGCTATGTAACTAAAGACGCTCGATCGTTGCCAGATACCAGCGACAGATCAACAATTCATTTCCCATTCTGTGGCCAGAAATCTAAAGAATCTGCGAATCATTTAACGAGTATCTATTGGCCTTCATTTGCGAAGTTTGGCAGTAATAAGCAAAAGTAGGCCTAGAGACTTTCAGCAACGCCCCGTCGCCGATCACTGACGTATATTCAACGTTTTGCCCCCCCCCCGCCATCTTGGTTTCTACGAAGATTTTGTGCCCACGCGCACTTATCATCTGGTGGACAAAACCAATGCACATGATTGGTCGGGAGATACGAATTTGCCCATCATATGCAACTGCGCATGATCAGTTTGCAAGAAACCCAAGATGGCGGGGGGCGTCGAAACTGACTTGCATATGACGTATGAATGTCATAAATTCATCATACCGGTATGTCAAACGAATCCACGATATCGGGCAAAAGTCCAATGTAAAAACGGAGCTTACCCTGTCTCGACCAAGAGATTTCATGGTCATTTCAATAACCGGTCGGTAACTTTCCGGAGTAATGCCGCACGGGTCTTTGTTCTTAAACGCCGAAATGAAAGTTTCCACAATCTCAGCACACTGGGGTAAAGCTGTTCGCCTGAAATTAAAACAAAATGAAAACTAATCAGATTCAAAAAGGGGTGGCGAATGTTTCGTAAATTTTCAGAAAAAGACTTTGTTTCGGCCCGGTGTATGCTATTACCCCCCCCCCCCAAAATGTCCGACAACAGATTCAGCGGCGGCACCAGCGATTTAAAGGGTAGAGAGACCAAGACCCAAATCCTGTGGCAAAAAGATGCAATTATACGGGGACATCAGGAAGACGGAGGCATTAGATTCTGTCATACAGGTGTAATGTTTTTCAGTGTGGCCCGTTTTCTGTGCGACTCCCATTGTTTGGAACACACTGGCAAACAGATTCACTGTTTCTCTGTGTGTCCCCCCCCCCCTTATTCCATCACGTCACACCGGCACACGGGCCTCACTGAAAAACGTTGCACAGGTAATCCAGCGCATAAGCCCGCAGTCGCAGGGAATTTCTTGGCTATTGCTAGCAAGAAATCATCGGTTTGGGATATCTTCAACGGCAAGAAAGAGCCCGCTGCTCATTGCAAAAATGAGCAATAAAATTGGTCATCGTTGTGTACTTACTCTTTGGGAGTCATGAGATTTTCGCTGTGAACCTTCGCCCTGAATTCGGTACACCTCATAAAAAGAGTCCCCTTCAGACATTTCGGCGTTCCGGGGCCCTCGAAACCGGCACTGGTGGCAACGATGCCACACAGCAACAACAGAGAGTACACCTTCAGCATTTTGATCGACGTGGTCCTTCCTCGATGAAAGTTCGATGCAAATTGACCAAATTTCCCTGCTTTTAAACATTTTTGGGACTTGGTGTTACATAAAACGTCGCCGACCCTGGAAACCACAACAGGCACATGACCGGGGACAGCTGTGATCCCATGAGTGTTATTCGTGTTACTCCCAAAAAAGTTTAACGCTTGGTCACACTCTTGAACAAAGTCCACATTCCTGATGTGCACGAAAGCACTGGGCCGCACCCTTCACCATGTCCAGACTGGTCGGATTTTAACTACCAATTCAGATACAAGTAGGGCCTATTCACTTTTACCCTACCACTTTTGGACACTTGAGCGAGATTTGATGTTGCAGATCGCCCTCCCGGGATCGCCTTGCGATATACACTTTGTAATATTTGGATAATTATAATTCAAATTCTAATGGCCTATACCATAAAGACATTGGGCACACGCTGGTGCTTGTCCGATGAGTTCCAGTTTTTCTCACCAGATGGCTCTTATCACCCTAATTTCCATGTTAAAATAATATTTCTAATCAAATTTGGGTTGGTGGCCGTAGCATCCAACAATCCACTAGCCCTGAGCCCATATTGCTGAAGAATGACCAATTCATAAAGGTGCCAGGGCTGGATAAACCTGTTGGTTACATCCCTGTACATATGTACAGTAGTCTATCTAAATGTATAGCAGATACCCGAGAGACACATTGTGCGCAAGGGGACTGGCTGCTAAATGTTGGTTTGATGTCTTTATGCCGCCTATACACACCATTCAATTTTTCATCCAATTTTCTGAATATGCTCAATAAAGGCCTACATGCGGGTTTAGATCTATACATTCAAGCCCCAATAGGCCGGGAATCTGAATTTCCAAAAAATTGGATGAAAAATTGGATCGTGTGTATGGGCCATAATTCCAATTTCAATTTATTCGATTTCCTATTTTTGATCGTCCACGGAAGTCTCATTGCATACACTCCATAATATCGGTATCAAAAAATAGCCAAGTGTGCAATGGCTGGCCGGCAACGGCAAGAAAAGCAAGAGGATATTTTTGAAAGCAAGACTCTTCGAGAATAAAACCTTTTTAAAATTTGGCAGAACATTTATTTCTGGGACTGTGAGGCGACGTGACGAGTTAGTTTTCGGTGTACCGGCTATTCGGGAAGGTCGAGGGCGCTTTTCTGGGGGGTTATTCACTAAAGCGGCCCATACACGATCAATATTATTGCACAATATGAGGATCACAATGGGCAATATTATTGCCAATCTTTCTTCTACCCATCATGCGAAAAGCACACGACCACCCATTTGGGCCCCATATTGTGCAATAATATTGCGCCGTGTATGGGCGGCTTCAAGCCACGCAGACGTTTGCGGGCCCGCTAAGCGCACGCAAACCAAACGCACGCTATTCTGCTTGTTTCACAAAGGCCACGCTAGTTAGCAAGAGTGCGCAATTTAGCACGCTAATGAGAATATTTTGCGTCTCCGAAAAAGGTCCCGCAAACGCCACGCAAGCCTGTCGCTTTAGAAAAATGGCTTTGTTACTCGCTGCAGAGGAAGATGCTCGCCGACAAATTCGTCGAAATAGGATATTCCGAGATAGAATAAAACCCTAGATATATACGATGACACGGATTTATTAAAAAGGTATCTTGGAAGTCATCGACTTGATTGAAGGTGACATTGCACCGCAAACTGAATTTAGAGCTTAATATATGGTAATGTTTTTCAACGTTATCAACGAGTACGGAGACCTCTAGTCACTTCCGTAAAACGCGCCTTCCATTTTGATACGGGCCTCCATGATGCTGCTATACCTACTGGTACCACCGTAGGCCAACTACCCTAGCGACGAGTGCAAATGACAAAGATCCGGAGAAGGCCGCAATCAGTTAATGGTCAATTATGTCAGTTTGCGTGTCCGCAAATAGCATTGTGTAAGCGTGGAGTTTGCGGGGGTTTTTGTGAATACCACGCTACGCCAAATTAGCGATCCCGCAAAGTCCACGCAAACGCTACGCTAATTCCACGCAACGCAAATATTAGCGTTGGCTTAGTGAATAACCCCCCTGGCCCGAAGAAATATGATATTGTCCGAGGCTCGTGTATTTTAAATAATACCACTAAAGGGGCTCACAGGTCGACATTGTGTCTTGAAGCAACTCGACGGATCCGTCGCAGATTAAAAAACCACCACGCCCAGGTCGACATTTCAGCGATTGAGAGTTAGGAACTCGGGGCAGTTACCTCGAACAACACGCTCATGTCAACAGCGCGTCTTCCATGCACTCGGTCCATTCCACTGCCGCCATTTTCTTTTTTTTCGGTAAACGTCACGTGATTTTCAATGAAATACCCCCGTTCAAGCAAATGATCAGTCGCAAGCAGGCGCAGGTCGACGGATCTGAGTGGAACTGGAGACAACTACATGTAGTCGCCGAAAAGTAGAACATGGGCAACTCAAAGCAACTCGCGGATCCGGCAGTTGCTCGGAGACGCAAGCGCGCTCAGGTCAACAAAATCGGCAACTGATCAGCGGTCACTCCGAGTTGCTTCCATCGCCGGAAAGCTAGTTGTCGCGTGTTGCTTCAAGACACAATGTCGACCGGTAAGCCCCTAGACTTTAGGATTCAATCAGAGTGTACAAACATGACAAATATACATGTTGTGCGTTCATTTTACGCCCTTCTTTTTTTCGGGTTTCAAAAGCTGTCGCGCACCAGCAGTTGACTTGAACCCAGGGGGTAAACTATTAATAGGCGTCCCTAGGTCAGCTGATGGTCAGAGATAGCATTGGAGCCATCTGACCCATGCAGACCCATTTTCGCATATGTTGAACCATAAACTCTTTTAGGCCACGTAGGCTTTCCCTTGTGACCTTCTCCCGTGACCGTGTTCGCTTTTTATGCTACACGTTCACCCGGGCGTTCACCACCCTGGAACTCCGCGTGTATAGACCACACCACAGCGTAGGCCTATATCGGAGGGCGTGGCGATGTCACCTCCCTAGTTAAGATGCATGTTTATGGACATTCAGACGTTTATCAGGGCTGTCGCTGGTAGGAGTAGGCCTATAGGTAGGCCCTATTCTGAGTTGAGTGACGTCACTTTCACAAATGTCGGTCAATACTGGTCCAACCAAACAAGCCACGACTGCAGCGCGCAGGTTGGTAGGATCAGGTACTGGTCTCCTGTCAGTCCTGTCAGCTTACCAATATGTGTCACCACGGTCCAATTCAATGCCTCGTGGACTCATTGATTGAACACCAATGAAGAGAATTTTCTCTGTGTTGAATCTTGGAGGAACCTCCAAGGTTGAATGAATGAATGAGTTTTATTTAGACCTTTAAACTGGCGATGAATTTAAAATATAACTTAATATGAAAAATGCAAAATATATGAGAAAATTGTAAAAGTTGCAGCCAAAAAGGAGTACATGTATTCGAGATTTTTTAGACCCACCAGACATGCCAGATGGTCATATAAACACGAAGGTTCTGTCTTCTATAGTTTATCGATAATAATAGGAGCGGTCAGTCACATGACCAATAGATGTCACTGCGGGCCAATAGAAGCTGTCAGTGAGTTGACCAATAGGTGTCACTACGGCCCAATTCAATGCACAGAACTTTGCTGCCATCTTTTGGCAATATGCGCGGCTGACTGCTCCTATTCAATCCCCAGCCGCGGAGGACCCATTCACGGCTGACTGAGCACAAATCATGAGTATTTAATTGTATTGGTCCGTTGGAACTTTGCTGCCGTCTTTTGGCGTCAAGCGCGGCTGACTGCTCCTATCTCTATAATCAAAGGTTTTCTAAAGAAAACGGACTTTTCGGCATATTTTGCACAGTTTCGCTAACATTCTTAACATGGATCACCTTATCACCTAATTTCAATGTCTCAATGATCTTTCCATTTGAAAACCTCCTGTGAACAAATGGTAGAACACCGTTCAAATCACTGCAGTTGTAGCGCCTTCCATCTTTCAGCTGACAGTCGGACGTCTCCCCGTAGAACTTCTGAAGAAGCGTGAGCGGATTTTTTGGCGCTGGGACGGTCAGATGTTCAAAAGGACGGTCATGGAGGGGAAAAATATCACTTTTCGACCAAATCAAGCTGTTAAACGTTGCACAGTAAACCATAGTCTTAGTCGTTTTGTAGAAATACAGATCTATATAGGGCCCTTTCCAAGATCCTGTTCCTTTGTAACTGTACTGAATGTTTGATTTCGACTTCGAAAAGAGCTTCAGTTCCTTCCCGTGCAGCGTCTCCGAAACTACAAACTCCGTTTGGTTGCCCACAAAAGCCATGATGTCAGCCCTGTTTTCCAACGGGAAGTACATATCAATATCTATATCCCATGGTATGAATCCATGATGCCGCCAACTTCCCAAAAGTGTACCGTAGAGAATAAAATGGACCCAATTTTTCCTACGCGCTGACTGAACAATGTATTCTAATAGTTCTAAAAATACTTTCTTGTGTTCCTGTGAAACTTGCTTTTTTTCAATCGTATCGCAAATGTCGTTTATCTTGTTTCGTTTTTCTTTCGAGCATTTAAATTCTTCGTAGTGTACGGTCGGTTTCAGCGGAGATATCGTGGTTGTCGTTCTCTTTTTAGGTGTTGTTGGTGCACGGGTCGTCGACGTCCCGACTGACGTATAGGTGCTTCGGCTTCGGTGCTGACTGACTTGGGTGGTAGGCCTACGATTCAACAGGGTGGGTTTCTGTGTCCTGTTGACTGACGTGAGTTGTGACCCTATCGCTTTTTTCGATGTTAGGCGTCTAAATCGTACAAATCCATAGTCGTAGAAATTCATCCCAAAAATGAAGCCAGTCACAAGTAATATTGCACCGAGCACGAAATATCTTGAATTTTTCAACCTGAATAAGAGAGATAATTGGTTTAAGAAAATGAGCACCTATCAGGTGTGACAGGAATCAGCGTCCTAGGAATGCAGATCCTCCAAACAATAGCCCTCTATTGTAAGGTTATATTCGAATGGTCATGGTCTCTCTAGCCACATATTCGAATCCCTCGCTGAACAATAAGACCGGACTTTGATTCCAGGGGGACTTGGATTCCTTTCACACCGACTACCCAGTGAAGACAGAGTTGTCTTGTACAACAGGTGTGACAGGAATCTAAGTCCCATGGGATCAAAGTCCGGTTATCATTCAACGAAGCATTTGGATACAAAGGCCTCTGGCTATAATAGTATCCTTGACCATTCCAATATAACCTCAGCAGATTATTGCAACTCGGACTTGCATCTCTAGGACTACCATTCCCTCCACAACTGCAGCAGGGTAAATAGCACCTCTATTTCTGCGTTTAGTTTATATTTCTAATGATGAATATAAACTAAACGCAGTGTAACACTTGCAGTTGCGCCCCATTTGCAAATGTTACCCTTCATTAAACTGATGGAATAGGTCGTGGGACTAGATTTGAATATCGCCTGTGCATTGTGTCCCTTGACAAATGGGACCACGGGACACCTCACAGACGTGTCGAGCTGTTTCAAGCAAATGCGGACGACCATATCAGCACCTACGCGGGGATTACTCGACGAAAAACGACCTCAACGTTGTTGGAAATGAACTTACACCTTAAAGGGACTAGGAAAATTTTTTCAAGCTTCGGTTATTACAAAATGCTAGTCTTTCATGATAAATTCCCACCGTCAATTCACTTTTTCAAATAAGTGTTAATTACTGGCACCCAGACAAATCAGTTATCACCACACCATGGAGCATTCACCACGTCACTGGGAACCTAATCAACATAATAGAGTACAAGCTCGCTCCATACAATACATACAGCGATGAGGTTCCCAGTGACGTGGTGAATACTCCATGGTGTGGTGATAACTGATTTGTCTGGGTGCCAGTAATTAACACTTAATTGAAAAAGTGAATTGACGGTGGGAATTTATCATGAAAGACTAGCATTTTGTAATAACCGAAACTTGAAAAAATTTTCCTAGTCCCTTTAAAGCAGTCCGGTATTACCACTTTTTCTCGCCAGCCGGCGCCACCATCGCCGTGGGCGCCACTCGCCAACCCCACGGACTTACGTTGTCGGCGAATGCACCCAGTGTACTCCTTATGGCTTTTTCGTAGTCTGCATTGCTGCCGCTAGATGGCTCCCTCTACGTCGGCAGTCAAACAGGCAAGAGATCACATACCGTGCTCCTTTAAACCAGACGAGACAGAACCTGTGATCTCTTCTGAGACGATCGGTACCGTGGGATTGCAAAATAAAAAGTAAAAAAAAAACTCCCCGCCCCTACTTTTGAAAAAAAGATGAAAAACATTTTTTTAGGTTGCCTAACCTGGCATTGGATGGTCAGTGGGCCAACCCATGATCCATGTGACCTGCCAGATCGCCATGGCCTCTGGCCTGGCAGTGCACGAGAGACGTGCTTATAACTGCTGCGCGCTGTCATCTAAGCTGCTTTTCCATGAGGCGTTTGCGGGCGCGGAATAGGAGGCGGGCGCGGATGGAAAAAATCGAACCAACGTATTTCCCATTAGCTGTTTCACCCGCACCCGCACCCGCCACCGAAACCGCGTCCGCAAACGTCTCGTGGAAAAACAGCCTATAGTTGCGGAGGGGGGGGGGGATTATTTCTCCATCTCATTGTTTGTACATCGTGTATGACCGGGTTAAAATTAATTGAATTTGTTCACAGAATACTGGCAGCAGCGGCTGCACAGTAACTGCAATAAATACGCAGCACCACACGTATTGTAACAGCTTGTAGTGCAACAAGTGAAAAGTCTGTTAATGAATGTGCAGGAAAACGATAATATGATAAATGAACTTTTGCGACACAACATCAGTTTCTAAACAGTACTGAGGAAGCGATGATTACAACTGTAAACCAAGGCCTATCGCATCCGGCAGACGTCAATTAGCAGATTTTTGGTGACCCCATTATTCAAGTATTATTTCATCCTCCCATAGCATGCTCCCATAGCAAGGCTTTGGTCTCGCTGCTCTTCAAACATCCGCATGCAAAGTGTGTGTGGATATGAAGAGAAGCGGGGTATAAAAACCCTGCTGTGGGAGGATGAGTATATTTACATTCCCGAGCATACATGAGGCCAATTTTGATATCTTATCGGACGTACGAGCATAGCTCATGCATATTACACTGTCATGATAATGACTTAATCATATTTTCGATGACTACTCACATAACAGTACTTATATATAACAGTTTAGGCTAAACCCACACCAACAAGTGGTGGTGGTAGCATAGCTTTGTATACCGACGAGATGGTCATCATCATCATTTTGGCATCGTGGCCCTAAGGGTCTTTGTCTTCTCTGTGTAATAGTCCGCTTGTCCAAAATGTTGAGTTTGAAATAAATACAAGTATAGCGAGAGGTTTTGTGTAACTTCCTTGGAGTGGACAATAAATGTTCTAAATTAGGGGGGGGGGCAGCCATGATAGTCCTGTACAAGAATTGATAAATGGTAAATACAGGGTGGGCCCAAAAAAACCCCGCACAATACCTACTGATTCTCAAATTCTACTAACCGTACGTGCCCCTGCCTCCCCAACCGTTCGGAATGATTATGGCGCACCCGGGATGCGCACTGGTATGAGAGGATACAGCAGGGTAGTAGGTTACGGATGAAGGAATTATATGCCCGGTTTGGGGCTATACAAAGTCTCTGACGTAAACTGGATGCTGCATGTATACACAGATACATGGTATACGTTAAGATGCAGTTACGTTGAGTGCGGCTGGAATCATCTGCGCCATTTTGAAATGATCAGATGATGCGCCGCCACGAATCGCAAGCGTTCATCGTGTAGGGCTCACAAATTTCATACCCCCCCCCCCCACACACACACACAGACAGGATATTTGAGCGTAAAGAGTGATTTGGGAATGGGAGAGGCTGTGTCATCAACGGGGGTCAAGCCTACCGATCGTCCAATAATGAGACTTGAAATTCCGTCTCGTCTGGCTTTACTTACCAGGTCCGGTGGTGCAATTCAAACAACGTTGTGAGGGGCTAAATTTCATCGAGTAAACCGCGTAGGCCCACTTATGTATGTCGTGGCGAGTCCGAACGCAGTCGTACGGCATGGACGGGCCGCTCCGCCCCGAAAGGTAGATCTACATCAAGGTAGATCTACATCACTCACGACTGAACTGCGTACATGCAGTTCCCCATGCTGATGAGGTCGATGTAAAAATCTCTCGGAGTAGCATAAGCAGATACGGACGCTAAACGGTGTAAACACGTGTGCTTGTTTCCCGCCAGTTGTTATTTCGGAACGTTCCAAGGTTTAGAACCTACCGTCCTGGTCCGTTGTTCGGGAAATAACCTGACATGCCCGAGCAGAAACGAAGAAGATGGTGCGGAAATTTGGTCTAGGATGCGGAGATATTACAACACATAAAAGAGAAAGACATGTATTTCGACTGAGTGTTTCCCGTGTGTGGGTCTCCTATGACAGCCTCCTGGCCTATTGAATGAGATGAATGAGAGCCGGCCACATAGCACAAATCTTATCTTAGTAGGGCAATTAACTGTGTGTTCCGCCGTCTCGTGACATAATGGTGCGTAATTTCGTGATAATATTCTCTCTTTGGCTCCGGCTCTTTGTGAGTCGTATTGTCTTCACTTTCTTGCTCTAGGCTATTTCCAAAAATAGATAAGATAAAGATAAGATAAGATAAGATATATATTTTGCTATTTCCCCAAGATACAGAATAGCACAAAATTGACACACAAAATGATAATAAGCAAGAAGTCAATCTCCAGAATTCACGAATTTTCGACCCCAACCCGGCGGGGTCTTTTTCAAGTGGAACTTTACAATCTGAAACTCTAGAAAAGAGTCTTTTCTTTGAGTCTTTTTATCTAAATTCGTCAAAATGACAAGTCCAGGTTCGTCATTTGCCGCTGCACTCCCGCGGCGCTATTCTCCTTTCTGGTGAAGTGAGCGCCGCTGGAGTGGAGCGGCAAAGAACCAGTCTACGTTGCGGTGAAAAGCAACGGATAGTTGCTTGCAAAGAGGTCGTTGCTAGCAGTAAGCAAAAAGACTGTCTCGTGAGTTGTTTCCGAAATGATTATTAGGACAGAGGCCCTTTTCCAGCTATCACACCGATGATACATTCAATTCCTCGAGAAATTCGTTCGAAAGTTCTTCACTCGCGCGCCGAGGTCCAGGTCTACTTTCCCTTCTTTGCCTTGCGTCCCTTTTTAGGTTTAATTTTTTGGTGAGATTTTGATGTTTTCTGAAAAAAAACATGGCAACATAAGAATATCGATCTGCAGCTGTGCACTCAAAGGAACAGATTAGCAAGAAGATTAGGCCTATGTTTGTATAATGTCCTGACAACTGTCCTGACAACCGCCAACGTCGTTCTCAGCTATGACTCAAACTCAAGATCGTCCCGACGACTGTAGCGCCGCCCAACGTATTTCTCAGCTATGACTCAAGATCATCCGGACGAATACAGCGCCGCCCAACGGATTTCGCAGCTACGACTCAAGATCATCCGGACGAATACAGCGCCGCCCAACGTATTTCTCAGCTATGACTCAAGATCATCCGGACGAATACAGCGCCGCCCAACGGATTTCGCAGCTACGACTCAAGATCATCCGGAGGAATACAGCATCGCCCAACGGATTTCGCAGCTACGACTCAAGATCATCCGGACGAATACAGCGCCGCCCAACGGATTTCGCAGGCAGCGTCCTGCAGCGCCGCCCAAGGTATTTTTCAGTTACAATTCGAGATCTCATCACAAGGACTCGAAATCCCGACTTGATTTGTAACGTCTTCGGACATTCCCGCCCATCTGAATAAATCAGTCACCAACCCAGAGAGTCATTACGATAGCACTACCAACCTTTCCGTAGTTGTCGTATGCCATGACCTCACAGAGAGACAGCGAACCTCGGCCTCTTATTGACACCACGAGGTACCGTCCCGAGAGGTGGGGTTTGCATAAAATAACCTTAACCTCAGCTGACTTCATTGGTTGGTCCTGTTGGTAGCAAATGTCTTTCTGATTTGGCAAATAATTGGGTCCGGTTGGCTTGGTATTGGTGACTGACACGGAGAAGTTGGCCAGTTTGTCGACTGAAAAGAGACCGCGAAAAAAACATACTAGTAGGCCTATGTCCGTTTACGATATCGGCGAATTGCCCTGATGAATTACCGGTACGTATTTTGCAATGGTTTTGCGTAGTTCGTTTTGCTGCCGCTAGGTGGTTCCCTGTATGTCGGCAGTCCAAATACCACCAGTAAGAGATCGCATATCGTGCCCCTTTAAGCTTGAATGAAGTCTGGCGGGTTCTCAAGCTTGAAGATTGAAGTGAGGATCAAGCTTGAAGTTGAAGACTGAAAATCTGCGGTTTTTCAAGCTTGAAGCGGATTCAACATTGCTTTTGAAGGATTGGCCTTGTATCGGTACATTGATGCCGGGTGCGGGACGGAAGTGTTTGCGGCGGTTGGAAATGCGTGTGACTGACGAATCTTTTTCACCATCCTCCCATCGCAGAGAGAGCTTTGGTCTCGCTCCTCATCATGCTCGCACGCGTGCGCATGAAGAGGAGAGAGACGAAAGCTCTGCGATGGGAGGATGCTTTTTCACCATCGATTGAATCAGAAACTTACATGGAGAACGGATGGTTTTGTAGACTAAATACACGGCTTCAATCTTCTTTTTTCGCTGAAATATAGAACAACTTTTCTCATTGGCAGAAGTGGTTTGCAAAACATTGCGGAGAAAAGCAGGCCAATGAAGAGCATCATAGTTATGCACGACCAGGCGATACCGATGTCCTCAGTACTTACAACTTCACGCCCAAACCCACAGACGAATACAGCTACGACAGACAATTGGGGACGTCCGCGGTTGCATTTGCATGGAGGCCCACGGTTGCAAGGTGAGGAAATACGTCAATGTCCCCGTTTGGGACCGTACGAAAACACGCACCCGCACACACACAAAAATGAACCAATCTGCGTAGTTCACATCTGCAGCGCGCGAAGCAATATAATCCAAGTCGTCTCCCAAATTTGCAAATATCGGAGACGACTTGGGTTATACATGTATTTTACATCGTGTGTCGTTTTTTGTCCTTTATTCTGTCTACAGCACTCAAAGCTATTTTTTGCACTGAGCAACAAGCAACAAGAGTTGTGCGTGGAGTCATGGTTCCGTGTTGCTATTCAAGATGGTAAACACCATTTTTGAATGAAATATCTGATACCAACTTTCAAGTCGACGGCCCACCAGGGATTCCACTGATCATTGGTCGCACTGCAGGTGCTCCTTGGACAATCCGTGCATCTGTCTCCATCGACGGCGAGACGAGCCGAAAGCTTCATGAAAGTGCTGCTTTGGAATGCCGGTTTGAATCTTGTTAAACCCTCTAAAGGGAGTAAAGAGAAAGAGATACTGTAGTTGAAGGTATAGGCCTACGTAGCGCAAATCTTCAGTCCATCAGGGGAAAGACCTATTAAAATAGCCGTACTGAGTTTTCGCAGTGGGCCGGTTCGGCCCACGACGTTTCGCAATGATTCGCCAATAGGAGCAGTCAGCCGCGCATATTGCCAAAAGACGGCAGCAAAGTTCTAGCGGACCAATACAATAGAAAATTCTTCTGATTGGTGCTCAGTCAACCATGAATGGGTCCGGTAGCCATTGAATTGGACCGTAGTGACTCCCGTTGGTCAACTGACTGATAGCTGCTATTGGATGTACAAGGGAGAGTGAGTTCAAGCTGAATGAGCCATCCGCGGGCTTTTGCTGATGATGACTCAATCGTTACCATGCACAACGGAAAACAAATCCCATACAGGCGGATAACTTCTGCCAGTGTTCCCCAGTGAGTGTTTCCCTCCTATTGTCTGACGGAATAAGCGGCGACTTGACAATAGAGGACACACAGAGAAACATGTCGATCTATCTGCCAGCGTTTCCCAAACAAAGGGGGGACACACTCACCCACAGATTAACACTGGCAGATATAACACCTACGCCTGAAAAGCAGGTCCACGGTGGCGGGGACTCGGTGATAGCATAAAGGAATCAACCATAAAGGTTTAACTGCGAACGATGAACTTACTGAGGGATACACTTCATGTGTTGCCACCAGATGTCTCTCACTGCCTGAATTTCGGCTTTACGTAATAGGCATCCATTTCCGAGGATAACAGAGCTATTTTCAGCACAATTAGTGTGCCATGTGCAAATGTACGTCAGCCTAGAGGGATATTGTCCACATTTGTAAAATGCTAAATTTGTGAGTTGAACCTTTAAGGCCGCGTCACACTGTCCCGAAGTTGACACCCGATGACCATACGAATTATGGAAACTTTTGGAAATCTTACTGATAAATGCCAGCCTGAAGAAGACTCCGGCTGGGGTCGAAAATTTGCAAGATTCTGGAAGTTGACTTTGGGGCCATCTTCACGCGAAATCATATCCATCCATCGGGGGTCTAATTTCGGGCGAGTGTGACACGGGCTTTATGGTTGATTACTTTACGGTGATACGCCAAAAAAGGCGATTGGTTGCGATGATCCTAAGAACAAAACTTACTGTCCAGAACGACGC